>JAILYB010000289.1:0-223741 GCA_021437785.1 Rhodomyrtus psidioides | reverse complement strand
AGCACTATATTAGACTAAATAGAAAATTATATATATATATATATTATTAGACCAATTAATATTTACAATAACAATTAATAGAGCCAACATTAAATATCAAAACTATATTCTAACATGATAGAGATAGATGACCAGTTTAAACGTATCTTTCTGAAAATGTAACACTTTGCAAAGACCATGCGTTAAACAAGTAAAAATCAGATCCCCAAACTCCCCTAGTGATCTAGCTTTCATGATTGTAGGAATTGATTCCATGTTTTTGCCACAAAATTTAATGGATTTTACGCATATTTTTGGAAAAATTTCAAATAAAAATTTGAAATAGGATTATTTTCTCAAATAAAGATCCGAAGTAGTTATTTTTTCATATAAGGACTTTGAAGTGGTCAAATAATTCTCAACATAGAATGGATCTAGCAATACAAGATCTTCTTTTTTAGCTGTATATGATGCATGCCGCCGGCATGTAACATTTACGGGAGGAAAGTGTCAAAAAAGTTCCAAACCAATTCAGTTTTAAACCTTTTACTGGTGTCAATATAGTATTAAATATTTTATATTTTTTCAATATTTTAATAAAAAATCGATGATGTGGACGTGGACATTTTTAAATTTTAAATTTTAATAATTTCTATATTTTTATTTGTTTCTTTTCTTCGCATTTCTTTTCTTCTTCTCTCTTCTGCTTCTCCTTCCCTCTTTTGTATTGCATGTGGCCAGCCACCGCCTAGCCACAAGCTACTTACCCTGATGGCTAGTATCGCCTTCCAAGGGCAAGCACCTACGAGGGAGGAGCTTCTGTTGCTGCTGCTTTTCCATGTGAATGTAACAAGGTGTGAAGAAGATCCCCCCCCCCTCGATTTTGGCATCATTTAACTGAATGGAGGTCCAGTTTGGCGGGGCACGCCCAGGCCAAATCTGGCGATGCCGACCCTCACCTAGACCAGGGAAACCTCGCTAGGCGTTGCCTTCACCCAGGCAATGCCGGTTGAGGCCACCCTGACCTGGGCAAGGGTTCGCTGTGGCGAGGCTCGCCTTTGCCGATGCTCGCCATCGGCCTAGCGAGGCTAGCATCCCAGGTGATGCCGACTGAGGCCCACCCTGGCTTAGGCAAGGGTCAGCTGTGGGGAGGCTTTGTTGAAAAATATGATGGATGAACAAAGGAATCAGACTCTGAGGCGTGATAGCACTCTCTTTAAGGAATTATTTGCCCCACAACGTTGCTAATGGTTACTGGCAAAGATCCTCCAGGATACAACAGAGTCTCAAACGAGATTATTAGATAGCAATTCTAATAAATCTCCAAGAACTCTCTGGGAAACAATCAGAAAGGAAGGCTGTATCTCTCGAGTTTTGAAAGAAAATTGAAAGTGAAGTAAGTTAAAATGAGCAGAACACTTGAATATATAATGAGAAATGAACACATCTTTTCGCGTCCGAAAAGTGATAATTCTCATGCAACTCTTCGTGTTCAAAATATTTTATTAAACACACCTTTTCAGAATTTTCCGAAGACAATCTTCTGTACGAAAAATTGCAACTATTCGTGTCTTATAACGGATAGTTCAGACACACCTTTTCGTGTCTTAATCGGTAGTTATTACCGAAGGGACACAAGCACTCCAAAGGTCACAAAACTGTTCTTTTGGTAGTTATGTCCGAACAGACATAAACCTTCCAAAGGATGTAACAGTGTCTTATATCCACGAACAGTCACACTGTTCCAATGAGTCACGAAATTCATTTATAAAATAAATTATTTCGAAAAATAAAAATAATTGTTGAATAGAGCCAATTCCACACCGCGACCGCGCAAGCGTGCAAAGTGCTAAGTGCGTCTAATAATCGCGTCAAAATCGCGCAATCGCACACGGGTATAATGGGGTGTAGCCCACTAGCCCATTTCTTTCTTTGAAAGACAATATTAGCCTTCTAACTAATAAAGTGAATTGCTCTCTACCTTTTATTCTATGTAGGATGTATAAAAGGCAACATTTTGTTTGTTTTAGAAACAAACTTCAACAATCCCCCACTTTGTTTATAAAACAAAATAACAAAATAAAATTTCTCAAAAATTACAGCCAACATTTCCATGAGATCAATATACCTATATAAAGGTCTCTTTCGAGTTAAACCTTTATTTAGTGCAAGTATCTCAAAACTCTATCAAAGTTACAAGTAGCTTGGCTTTAAACTTGTTACTCTAAAGAATAGAATCGGACATACCGCACATATACTAACCTCTTGTTTCAGCGAGAAGTTCATAATTACTCAGCACTATTATGGCCTTGTGCTTGTTCCTGTTTCATGAGTTCTCTAGAAAGTAACCCAACTTTCGTAAGAAGCGGCACCACTTCTAAACCCATATAGGTGAAGTATTACCACGTGTTTCTGTTACTAATAAACACGCAACTAAACGTATTATACTTCATTAAGAGTATAACTCAACCTCTAAAACGTAACAGACGGTACTGACTTCTTATGTCCGGGCTAGTGTCAACATCAAACAATCACTTTTAGTAACTTGTTTTTACCCATTAAACCTTATAACTAATGATGTGCTAGTATCAGGTCGGGTTACCATTACTGGTAATTTTAATTAAAAGGTTTCAGCCCCATTTCTCTTGAGGTCACCTTTACCACATCTCTTGAAAGAGCCTTTGTAAAGGGATCAGCCAGATTCTTGCTTGACCTCACGTAAACAATTGTTATGGTACCATTTTGAATCAATTGTTTCACGTATTCATGTCTTAGACTGATGTGTCTAGACTTACCATTATAAATGCTACTATAAGCCTTTGCTAGAGTAACTTGACTATCACAGTGAACAGAAATAGGAGGCATAGGATTAGGCCATAATTTGATGTCCATCAACAAATTTCTTATCCATTCAGCCTCTTTTCCACTTGCTGCCAAAGTAATAAATTCGGATTCCATAGTTGAGTGAGTTATGCATGTTTGTTTCTTGCTCGCCCAAGAAACAGCACATCCACCTAACATGAAGATCCATCCAGAAGTAGAATGTTTATCTCCCACACTAGAAATCCAACTAGCATCGGTGTATCCTTCTAATACAGCCGGATAATTATTATAGAACAATCCCAAGTTTTTAGTCCTCTTAAGATAACCAAAAACTCTGGTAATGGCTTTCCAATGTTCTGTACTTGGATTACTAGTATATCTACTCAACTTACACACTGAAAAGGCAATACCAGGTCTAGTACAATGCATCGCATACATTAAAGACCCTATAGCACTCGCATATTCTAGTTGTGCTACTGCTCTACCAGTATTATAATTTAATTTCACACTGGTATCATAAGGAGTACTCATTTCTTTGAAGCCAAAATGTTTAAATTTATCTAACATTTTCTCAACATAATGACATTGGCTCAAAGAATAACCCCCACTATGCCTTTTAACTTTAATACCTAAGATAGTATCTACTTCGCCCAAATCTTTCATTTTAAAATTTGAAGTTAGATACTTCTTAGTCTCCATAACTCCAGTTATATTAGTTCCAAAGATAAGCATATCATCAACATATAAGCAGACTAAAACTCCATAATCTTTAGTGAATTTAGAATAAATACACTTATCAGCACTATTATACTTGAAACCATTAGACAATATGACTGAATCAAATTTCTCATGCCACTGCTTCGGTGCTTGCTTAAGCCCGTAAAGAGATTTGACTAATCTACATACTTTCCTCTCATTTTCAGGAAGAACAAAACCCTCTGGTTGTTCCATGTAAATTTCCTCATTCAAATCTCCATTTAAGAATGCAGTCTTGACATCCATTTGATGAACGCAAAGGTCATAAATGGATGCTAAAGCAAAAAGAATTCGAATAGATGTTATACGTGCTACAGGAGCATAAGTATCAAAATAATCTATTCCTTCTTTTTGTCTATAACCCTTGGCCACAAGCCTTGCTTTAAAAGCTTGGATGGAACCATCTGAATTGTATTTTCTTCTGAAAACCCATTTACACCCAATGGGTTTAGATCCTTTAGGTAAGTCTGCTAATACCCAAGTATTATTGAACATAATTGAGTTCATTTCGTCGTCTATTGCTTCTTTCCAAAAGGAAGCATCTCTAGAAGACATAGCATCACTAAAACTTTTAGGATCGTCTTCTATACTTAATATTAGTGGGTATTTACTTACCACGTTATTATCTTTGTCTCCTTCAACAAGAAAAACATGAGTAATAAAGTCAGGACCAAAATCTTTCACTTTTCTTGCTCTAGTGCTTCTCCTAGTTTCAGTCACGTTTTTAGAATCATTTATTGTTTTCTCATGAGAATCTACGTGTGTTTCTATGGATTCTGAATTATTCATATCTTGCGTTTGAGCATTATTTTCAATAATTTCAGAATCCGTACAACATTTATTCTCAAAGAATTCAACATCTCTTGATTCTACAACAACATTTGATTCTAAATCAAGAAGCCTAAAAGCTTTACTGTTCTCAGCATATCCAATAAAAGCACTTTTGATGGCTCTAGGACCAAGTTTCGTCCTTTTAGGGTCAGGAACTCTGTAGTATGCCAAACACCCCCACACTTTAAGATATGACAGGTTTGGTTTTCTACCTTTCCACAATTCATAAGGACTAATATTATTTTTCTTGGATGGTATTCTGTTATGAATATAACATGCAGTAAGCAATGCTTCACCCCATAAATTAATTGGTAGCTTTGAATTAGAAAGCATACAATTAATCATTTCTCCAAGAGATCTATTTTTTCTTTCAGCCAAACCATTCTGTTGTGGAGTATATGGTGCTGAAGTTTGATGAATAATACCATGTTCCTCACAAAAGGCTGAAAAATCATTTAGGAAATATTCTCCGCCTCTATCTGAGCGTAGAACTTTAATTTTCTTTTCTAATTGATTTTCCACTTCAGCCTTATATTTCTTAAACATAGTAAACGCCTCATCCTTTGATCTTAGGAGATAAACGTATAAATATCTACTGCAGTCATCCACAAATGTTATAAAATACCTTTTTCCACCACGTGTTAACATGCCGTTGAATTCGCATATGTCACTATGGACCAAATCCAATAAATTCGAATTTCTTTTAACACTAGGAAACGATTTCTTTGTTAATTTAGACTTAGCACAGATTTCACATTTATCAAATTCGCCATTAAAGTTTATCAAGTCTAACTTTTTCATATTCTGTAAATAACGAAAATTTAAATGTGCTAATCTATTATGCCATAAATGAGGAGAATCGACAATATAAGCAGAAGAGACGATATTATTATTAATACTCAGTTGATACATGCCTTCATTGGAGTAACCCTTTCCCACAAACAGCCCATTCTTCGACAGGATAACCTTGTCGGACTCAAACAATACCCGAAAACCCCTTTTACAAAGTAAATCAACAGAAATCAGATTTCTCTTGATTTCAGGTACAAACAGTACATTAACAAGGTAAACCTTCTTTCCAGAAGTAAAGTCTAAAGCAACTGTGCCTTTGCCAGCGACCTTTGCAAGAACTTTATTTGCCATCTCGACCTCTTGGAGATGAGCTTCAACAGTTTCTTCGAAGTGTCTGAACATTGATCGATCCTTGCATATGTGCACTATTGCACCAGAATCTATCCACCAAGAAGATTCGATAGAAGCAGAATTAATCTCAAAATCATGGCCACAGAATCCTTAACTTCATCAGAAATGTCCAAGTTCGAAAACTTGGTTGAAACAATGGCCACGTAGTTCTCTTCAAACATATTTGCATCTGCCTTAACTGTTGAAGTGTTCTTGTCCTTGAATGTACTCTTGCGGTGCCTGCACTCCTTTGCATAGTGACCCTCCTTGCCACAAACAAAGCAACTACCCTTTTTCTTCTTCTGTGGCTTCTTAAAATTCTGCCCTCTCTTGCGTTTCAAATTCTGGTGGGTTTTGGATTGAAATCCATTTCCCTCCACAGCATTTACTTTGGTATCATACGAAACAGATTTATCACGTAAACGTGACTCTTCCTCAATGCGAAGATGTTTCTGAATTTGTTCCAAAGTGATATCCTCAGATTTATGCAGCATCCTTTTTCCATAATCTTTCCAACTCGGTGGCAATTTTGCTATAATTGCTCCAACTTGAAAAGATTCAGGAATATCTATCTTGAGAGCACGAATTTTATTGACCAGTACTTGCAATTCGTGGACTTGCTCCAACAAGGGTTTAGTATCAATGAACTTGAAGTCAAAATATTTAGCGATCAGATATTTGTTCGTACATTGCTCCTCTGCTTTATACTTGAAGTCGAGCGCGTTCCATATTTCTCTAGCAGATTTCATCTCAGTGAACAAGTCATAGAGACGATCGGATAACGTGTTCAGTACGTGGCCTCGACAAAGCAATTCGTCCTCTTCACGTTTCTTCCTCTCCTTGTTGACTCTCTCAACATCATTTGCACTAGGCTCTCCTCCTGCAGTGGTAGGCACTGGATCCTCTATAGGCATCAAATCGGGGTCGAGGATATAGGAAATCTTCAGGGCAGTGAGGAGAAACATCATCTTGTCTCTCCAACGAGCGAAGTTGTTGCCATCGAACCGGTCCAGTTTCACCATATCCTGGTTCATAACCTTGATTGATTCTGACTCCATTGTTGAACGAATAATTCCTTAAAATTGTTGAAAAATATGATGGATGAACAAAGGAATCAGACTCTGAGGCGTGATAGCACTCTCTTTAAGGAATTATTTGCCCCACAACGTTGCTAATGGTTACTGGCAAAGATCCTCCAGGATACAACAGAGTCTCAAACGAGATTATTAGATAGCAATTCTAATAAATCTCCAAGAACTCTCTGGGAAACAATCAGAAAGGAATGCTGTATCTCTCGAGTTTTGAAAGAAAATTGAAAGTGAAGTAAGTTAAAATGAGCAGAACACTTGAATATATAATGAGAAATGAACACACCTTTTCGCGTCCGAAAAGTGATAATTCTCATGCAACTCTTCGTGTTCAAAATATTTTATTAAACACACCTTTTCAGAATTTTCCGAAGACAATCTTCTGTACGAAAAATTGCAACTATTCGTGTCTTATAACGGATAGTTCAGACACACATTTTCGTGTCTTAATCGGTAGTTATTACCGAAGGGACACAAGCACTCCAAAGGTCACAAGACTGTTCTTTTGGTAGTTATGTCCGAACAGACATAAACCTTCCAAAGGATGTAACAGTGTCTTATATCCACGAACAGTCACACTGTTCCAATGAGTCACGAAATTCATTTATAAAATAAATTATTTCGAAAATAAAAATAATTGTTGAATAGAGCCAATTCCACACCGCGACCGCGCAAGCGTGCAAAGTGCTAAGTGCGTCTAATAATCGCGTCAAAATCGCGCAATCGCACACGGGTATAATGGGGTGTAGCCCACTAGCCCATTTCTTTCTTTGAAAGATAATATTAGCCTTCTAACTAATAAAGTGAATTGCTCTCTACCTTTTATTCTATGTAGGATGTATAAAAGGCAACATTTTGTTTGTTTTAGAAACAAACTTCAACAGGCTTGCCCTTGCCGATGCTCGCCATCGACCCGACGAGGCTAGTAGTCCCGACGTGTGGCCGAGTAGTGACTTGCCACTTGCAATGTAGAAGAGGAAAAGTTTATAACAATTATTAATATGCCAAAAAAATTATTAAAAATATTTAAAAATGATAAAGTCAGCACTAGTCGTACCCCGAACGAGTTCACATCAACGATTTCTCGCTAGAATTAACCGAATGAACTCAATTGGTACAAATGAAAAAAAAAATTAAGACTAAATTGGTACCAATGCAATAATTTTATAATTTGTTTTTTACACTTTTCCCCATTTGCGATGGCCGAAACATGGGCAATTTTGTCCAAAAAAATCTTGGTAAAAACTATCGAACTCTAAAAAAAAGATCCAAATTCCTCAAGTTCTTCTTCCCTATCATTTGGTTGCACTCCTGTGGTCGGCCATTGAGAAGTCATTTCGAAAAGATAAAAGCATTCAAAACACGAAAGACGAGTTGATATACACGTATACACACACGCCAGTAAATCCGGCCGTACTTGGCGGAAAGATATATTTCTACATTTAAAAAATATTTTGAGGGCTCTTTTCCGTTAAACAAAATCCATGCGTGGTGGTGGTTAGGGGGATCCGGATCGCCTAACCTTTCCACAGAAGGTTAGGCACCTAATCTTGCAATCCGGGTAGATAGCTCAAAACTTCTTCAAATGTACAAAACACGTCTTTATGTGGATATTGGAGTCCGATAGGATTGAGCGTAGACGATTATGCATACAACTTTATTTAGTATAGAAATCCTGTTTGGGACTCTCCCGTTCATGTCCTTTTTTATGTCCTCAGCTGTAAAACGCCAGGCCACTAAAGGTACACACTTAATAAGAACGCAAGAGGAGCTCGTGTTACCTACTTTTGAACAAGCGTGGGCCTTCGATCACCTGATACCGTCGTGTCGTGTTCTGTTCTCCTTGCTCATGCGGTCATCGGCACCGGCAATGGCCTCATCTCGAAGAAGATGCACAAGGTGCTGATTAAGGACGGGCCCAAACAGGACAAGCTGCCAAGGTGGAGAAGAGAAGGAGATGGAGAATACAACTTTGCACCACCCACTGCAAGCATCCTGCCTGAGTCAGGTCTTAATGAGTGGCTCGCGCATCTTCTTCGAGGTGAGGCCATTGCCGATAACTGCACGAGTGAAGAGAACGCTTTCATTTATAAAGTGAACCGGTACTAGGTAAGCGAAGGTCCATGCTTTGTTCAAAGGCATATAATGCGAGTTTCTCGTGCCATCCTAATTAAGGTTGTGCTTAAGCAACCGGTGTTCTACAGTCCAAAAAGGATATCAACAATGACTCCAAAAAAAAGGTTTCCCAAGCTAAATAAATTGCACTCGTGGGATGATTATCTAAGCTCAATTTTGCGTGGAATCCACAAAAAGATAACTAAGTTTTTGAGCAATTTTTGAACGCGATCCACTATTTTCTCGTATTGGATACAATAAGTGCCTTCGAGATGAGAATATTCCTAACCTTAATATTTGTTTTTTCTTTTCTATACTGGGCTAAGTCAATATTTGTCAGATACTGGAGCTGAGGGGTGGCCCTGATTTCCCAGAAAGAGGGGGCCTGAAGCCAGCTCAAGCAATAAGTGTAGACGTGTTTTGGGAAAACTTGCCTCTAAGTAATAATTTTTTACATCTAGAATTGCTTTTTTTTAATAATTAATTATCACCATTGGTTATCTTAGATTTTGATATTTCCCAATATCTATAATCGTAAAAAGTTTCCCAAATTTTCTTTTAGGTAGTTTAATAAATGCGTTTGGTAAATTCGCTAATCGTAAATATTCATGCACGTGTCAAAAGAAAAAGTCAAAATATATATCTATCACGTAGGTGAGGGCGTCCTTATAACTCATAGCCTAACCAAAAAAAAAAAAAAATGTTAAAACAGGTAGATACATGCAAATCTAAACATGTGCTTCAAGATCGTACACGAATATGTTCTTTCCACGATATGTGAAAATTAATTAACTCATTTTTATGATATGTGATTAGCAAACCAGACAACACTATAAAATTCTTGGGATCACACCATGTTGTCAAGGCCTCGTTCCCTTAATAAAAAAACCTAAATTCTAGATTCAGTCATTATTCTATTTTGAACTTTCTTTTTTCTAAAAACAATTGGTACAGTCCCCATTTTGCCCCAATTTTTTTTCTTGTAAAAATAACTCAAATCCTAAATTTGCCTAAACTTTTTTTTTTTTTTTTGTAATCGAGGATCCGCAGGTTTACGCAATGGCTTGCGCCAGCATCAGCATTGCGTCAATACCTCGGGAGGAGCTAGCACAATGGCCAAACAACCATGACCCCCCACTTAAGTCACGAAGTCAAGTTGGGAGTTTCGAACCAGTGACGAAACTCCCAACTCGACTTCGTTGTTTTGGTCTATAAAAAAACCAACTTTCTAAAAGAAAATTCTATTGTCAAATCTCTCTAAACTTTTTTTAAAAAAAAAAATCAAAAACTTTAAATGTAGTATCAAATTTGTTCTCGTTAGCTCCCCTACGTGACATTTCCACTTCAGTGACAAATCTCAGGTCAGTAACCAATCTACGTTGGCAAGATGATGTGGAAAATTATCTTCAAGGGATGAGTATCATCCAGGTTGGTCCGATTCTCGAGCGGTTTAATGAAACTAGTTAAATGAAAATAATAACTAAAGAAAAATTAACTCACACGCTTTAACTTGTTTAATAAAAAGATTAGCTTATAATTCACAGCATGTATTTCCAGAATGTATTCTTTTAGGCCTGAAACATTCATATAAGAATTCTGAGCGCACGAATTTGCCGTGACTAGCAACGTTTTCCATGTAAATGTACATTGATTTCTTGGTCTTTATATTGGCTCTCTGTTGTCAAAGCCACGGTACTTGCTCGAATTATATGCTCATTCTTTCTAGTCATATGATCTCTTGGGTTCCTCTTTTTAAATTTGGATTGGAGTGGTTCATAAAAAAATGAAAAATTTGTCAATCCATCAGTCTCGTACTCCCTAAAATCGGGAACCAGACCGTCTCGACATCCGTTATACCTTAAGGAACTAGGGACTAGATTGGCGACCTTCAGAATGAGACCAAACCCGTTGGTTCAGTCTGGGTGGTTCCTTGTCCGGTCGATCGGTCGGTCTATCTTGCTCACCCTATTCAAAACGAAACCATTCGCCAACATTTTGTTAACAAAAAAAAAAAATCACAAGCTTTCAATCGAGTTATAAATCTACTCCGGTTAACCCTCCATCTAAAAGTTGCCATTAGTTGTTTGATGTGGCAATTCCACATTGGTGACAAATCTACCTTAGTAGGATGACATGAAAATTTATCTCCAAAACCAAATCGCTTTTTGATATAGAAATTAGAGATGAGTACCAACATTGTTGGATGAAGGGTTAATGAGGGCAGATTTGGGACTATCGTTAAGGTTTGTGAGTTCTTTAAGACAAAAAACAGTTTGGACATATTTAGGACTAGATCTGAAATTAAGATTTTTTTTGTTAAAAAAAATTCAAGGCGGAATTGGGGACAACACCTAAAGCTGGGGATTTTTCAGGAATAATTACCAAAAAAACCAAAAACCTATTTATGCGGATGCCAATTATGTTTTAAACCTTTCAATTTGGTCATTTAGTTATGAACCTTATGATGATTTGCCAATGCAGTCTTGTTGGCGTGGACGTATGCTGTCCTACGTGGCATGACCAACGCTGACGTAGATAATTTCATACGTTTTCTTTTGATTTTTTCTATAAACTTTTTAATTTTCTTTTTCTTTTTTTCTTCTTCCTTGATTAGGCGAGGTTGGCCACCCAGCTACTAGCAAAGGAAGAAGGGGAAAAAAAGAAAATTCAATAAGTTAATCTAAAAATTTCAAAAAAAAAAAAATTGTCTATGTCAACGTTGGTCATGTCATGTAATACGGTTGAGATCCACACTAGCGATTTTCGATCAAAATTGGTCAAAATGACTACATTGTCAAATCATGAAAAAATTCCAAATAAGAGTCTCAAGTGCCATAATTTCCTCAAATAAGGACATAAAGTGATCCTTGTTTCAAATAAGAGCCTAAAGTATTATAATTTTCTCAAACAAGAACCTGAAGTGGCCATGGCTATTTCAAATAAGGGCTTGACCTAGCTCGACGGCCAAATATTCCAACCGATCAAGGGCACAATAATATTTTAACCTAATTTTTAGTTAAATTAAATTAAAAACTAAAAAATTAAAAATAAAGAAAAAAGAGATACAATTGGGTTGGGCTGCCCTCTGGGGACCCTCACCATGGTCTGGTTGAGGCTCGGACATTCCCTAGACCTAGGCGAGAGCTGACGACCGTCGCCAAGATCTGGGAAAGGGTCATGGCCCTCTCCCGGCTCTGGCAAGGATCAGAGGCCCTCACCTCTGGACGGCGAGGTCACCAGCCCTTGCCGAAGCGCCGGTGACCCCATTGGTCATGGCCGCCGGCTCCGCCCCACATGTATCTCTTTTTTTTTTTTTTAATTTTTGGAAAATTAAAGAAAGGAAAAAATAAATAAATAATACTAAAAATACTAAAAATATTGAATGACCAAAATGCCCATACTATCGGTGAGTCGTGCCCTTTTTTAAGATTGATAAGATCACTTCATGTCCTTATCTGATATAATATACACTTCATGCTATTATTTGAAATAATAATAACACTTCGCACTCTTTTTTGAAATAAGGTCAACTTCAGGCCCTTATTTGAAAAAATGAATATACTAAAGCTCCTTTTTTGAAATTTTTTTGTCAAATTATTAAAAGATTTGGGACTAAATTGATTACATTAAAAAGGTTAAAATTGAATCAATATCCGTACAATAAATTTAGAATATTTTTTTTGGTAATTATGTCGATTTTTTAAGAATATTATGCCATGCTGTCGATTGGAATAGGCACTGCAACTGAACCTAATATCTCGCAGTCGCAGTCATCGGATTACTGTCGCAATTGAAAAAAATGCACGTATGCTTACGAGGCACCGCATTAAGTGGGCACAACACGATGTGGATTGTGGACTTAGCCTTGTCCTAAAAGTGATCAATCATTATGTGGTTCCCAAGTTGAGCGCTCTACGGCCTCCACGTATGTTTCCGAACATCTGCGGCTCGGATCGCGACAAATGACGTGGCCTAATCACACATGGTTCATCGATCGGCTCTCCTGGCGTGCACGGGTCTACCTAATTAAGGCACGGCGATTCGGCGAATCTAAAAGGGAGAGGATTTCCTACCATTGAAATCCCCTCCCATTGAAATTCCCACCCTCCATGTGAGTGGGGCCCCCCCACATGGAGGGTGGGGATCTCAATGATCCTCTACCATTAAGGTAGAGGAACCTAAATAAGTTCTATTATTGCTAGGATCAACCATCAACCAAGCCCTTGAGTAAAAAATATTAATGGGGTGTTCGTTTGAGTTAAAAAAAATTTCTTCAAATTGATTTTTTTTTAAGTTCCACCTGTTTGGTCTGTTGAATATGATCACTCGACAAAACCACATATGGCAAAAGAAAAAATAAATCAAAAATTTCAAATGAGGGCGTAAAGTGCTCTCGTTTTCTTAAATAAGAGCCTAAGGTGTGCATTGTTTCAATTAAGAGCTTGAAATATACATTATTTTAAATAAAGGCCTAAAGTATCCTAATTATATAAAGTAAGCGCCTGGTCAAGAGCATTTTCATTTTCGACAAAAAAAAAGCATTTACATGCTTCTTAATTTTTTGTTTCCTTTTGCTCTTTTTTCCTTTTTTTTAAAAAAAACTTTTATGTTTTTCTTTCCTTTTCACCTGTGGCCAGCCACCGGCTACCAACGTTGTCTAGAGAGGGCTACGCAAGGGCCACGCTTGTCGACCACAGGCAAGGCCAGCGAGGGTCGACCTCACCTGGCCCAAGTACGGCCTCGCCTGGGTGAGAGCCCGTCGTAGGGGATGGTCACCTTGCCTTGTGGCGACAAGGGTGGCCCTTTGCCAAATCTTGACTGTTGGCGAGGGCTGACCTCGCCGGCCACAAGCGAGGCTTGTGAGGGCCTGCCGAGGTGACCCTCGCCCGTGGCTAACCTCGTTTAGGCGAGATAAGGCCATCCCTTCCCGGCCACTCCTATGGCCGGTAAGAGCTAGCTAGCGCCAGCCATCGGCGCAAAGGTCCTTATTTAAAATAATAAGAGCACTTCAAGCTCTTATTTAAAATAATGTCCACTTCATTTACTTATTGGTGAAAAACGAAGGCCATTATTTGAATTTTTTTTTAAGGAAAAAAATATGCAAGCCTGATGTTAGGAAAACAATTTCCCCAACCTGAAAATTGGAAAACCCTTTTTTTTTTTTTTGCAAAATGATTTAGGGAAAGCATTTTCAAATATATATATATATATATATATATATATATATATATATATATATATATATCACGTACACGGTTGTGCCTGCTTATGAAATTAAGTGACGATCTAATCGCAATCGTTCAAGTACGAAAGGCTCTTGGATGTTGTGAACTCATGGTTTTCGTTGTCAAGTCCTCATCCGGTAACATATCATAGCTCTTCGAACGAGGGGGAGTATGTATCCGGAAGAGGATTAGACATCTAATCATTGAGATTTTTGCTTGAACAGCTACCGTCCACATAATATTATTTACTTCCAATCGGATTTTGGCATTTATATTTTGTCTATAATTCAAAGAATATTCTTGATCGAATAAAATATTAGGGTTTGGGTTGGGGCTGGGGGTGGTGATTATTAATTAATAGTTTGGTGGTGGGTATTAGACTTCTTTGCGCTCCATGTTTCCGCCGGTGGCCCAAATGAATATAGTTCACGATCACAATTTCAAATTATCGTTGTGGAGACAAAAGTCAAGATGGATTGCTTCTTTGTGGTGGTCCTCTAGGGTCATTCCTAGACTTTGATCCGACGAGGGCTTGGTTAGGGTTTCGTTTTTTTGGCACGAAACTATTTTTTCGAGTAGGTGAAACGTACGCAATCGATTATTGCCTTATTCGACCATCATCGCCGGATTATATTGCTATTACATTCCGGTGAACGATTGAGATTACATCATGGGTATGGCCATAGCAAAATTCGGAGTGGCTAAAGTCAAAACAGCTACTTTCGAAGTTTGCTTTGTTGGAATTGAAATTGGATAGCCAGAAAGTGAATGCACTCACAACTATAATGAGAATGTAAAGAGACGTAACTGGATTTGCTTTACCCCCTTCAAAATTGTCTGCAAGATAGAGATTATTTTTATCCCTTATTCTCAACTCCCTTCGCTCAACATTCTATTCTGCTTATACTAAATTTGAAAATTACCCCCCCAAAAAAAAAGCCATAAGCCTATTGCATTTGTTATTTCAGTTCTAAATTTTTCAATTTGATTAATTGAGTCCTATTGGCTAGAAAGCAACGAAATGAAAGCCAATCATCCTACGTGGCACGGCCGATACTAACGTGGATACTTTTAAATAATATTTTGAAATTTTTATTTTTATTTTTTTGGTTCTTTATTTTTGTCTTTTGATATATTTTTTTCTTTTTGACCAGCGAGGACCTCCGATGATTTTGGTGAGGGTCATCAGTTACTCTCATCTAATAAAAAAATTAAAAATTAAAACAAAGGAAATAAGAAATTTAATTAAAAATTCATAAAAAAAAGTTTATCAACATCAACGTGGGTCATGCCACGTAGGACGATCGATATTCATATATTTTCGACCAGAAGGACTCAATTGGCTAAATTGATAGTTATATGACTAAATTGGCACAAGCGTACTAGGTTTGTGTTTTTTTTTTTTTTTGGTGATTTCACTTGTATAAAAGAAAGTGAAAGTACCATGGGTTTCGATTAAAATAAGTATCAATGGAAAAAGAGATTCCAATCCTATTATTTTTCACATAAAAGTGTCGTTAACATTTTAGCGACCTCATACCTGCACATGTTCATGCCTTGCATAATTCCTAGAGCCCATAGTTAAAATACAATCAGGGTGCGTCTCGGACTCTATTTCTTTTCGAAAATAGATTTTTCTCTTTATATTTTCTGAACGAGTTTCTGAGCAGAGGCATGCATTTGGTTACGACGCAAAATTTCTGTTCCTAAAAATAGAAATTTGTTAGATAAAAACATAAAATTTCTGATTGCTCACTGCTTGGAATCGACCGGGGGACCGACAGATTGGAGACCGATGGCCAGCGATAACAAGAGTCAGTGACCATAGATCGGTGGACGGTGGCAGGGATGCGAGAGAGAGATGGAGGCCGAGGGCCAGCGATAACTAGGGTCAGTGACCAGAGACCGGTGGACGACGGCAGGGATGCGAGAGAGAGAGATGGAGACCGCAAGCGAGAGAGAGATAGATGAAGTGAGTAATGAGAAGAATTCTTATTTCTGTTTCTATTCCAGAAATAGAAAAGTATAAAATTTCTAATTCTTATTTCTGTTCCAAACCTATTTTTGTGCCAAAAATTTATTTTGAAGATAAAAAACGAAATTTCTTTATAAAATGAATTTGTATTTCAAACCTTTTCCTTAAAAAAATAGATAAAAAAAAGAAAAAGAAAAATGTTGTAATGAGCACCCCTCAACAACTATTTTGCTGCAAATACAACAATATGATTATAATGGGAGTATAGTATAATATATACAATTTTGAAGAGCAATTTTATGAAAAAAAAACGCGGATTATGAGAAATCACGAATAGTATTATCAACTTTGCTCTCCATATCAAATACTCAAATCAATTTCACAACCTAAAATTACTATCCTTACTTTCGAGTTGCATTACCCTCCCACACATTATCTTACCATATTGTCATTTTCGTTTTCAAATTACATGACCACCAACATTGGATTCCGCTATTCGGGCGTAGATTTTGGATGTACATAAAGTCGAATGGGTCTGTTTTGATCGGGAAAATACAAAATATAAATCTTGAAATGCGATAAGAGAATTTAACATGTAGAGAAAAGTCAACAAAAATCTAATAACCATCCAGGGAAAACGTGTATATGATTAAATTGGATTGAATTTAAATTTGATTCGAGTTGAGACTATCGAAATACAGCTTAAACGACATCATTGACTTTGCTGTACATATCAGATGCCCTCCTCATATTTCAAAACCTCCGATTCCCTTGTCATTTCGAAGAAATCGAGATGGAAATCAATATGGGTCAAAATTCGCGCTTCGATACTTCCAATTCGGATCAAACTTAAACTCGGCATCAATCCTAATCAAGTTCGATCGGTCAGTGGACCAAAATTTATTTTAAGCTAGGCAGCCTGCACATAAAATTGACATATCGTCGACAAATGAGCCTTTATAAACGATCCATGAGACCGACGTGTGGAGCCCAATGAAGTGGGGGGGGGGGGGGGGGGGGGGGGAAGAGTACGAAATCGAAATTTCCCCAAATTGCCCCTCTAGTCGGAATTCTGATAGGGAGAAGTCAGCCGGTAATTTGGACTATTCTCACCGTCCGCCCCGCGCCCCCCCACTTTCGTCATCACACCGGTCAACCAGCCCCGTTAAATCAGTCGCATTCGTAGCAACAAGGTCGTTGCAACTGATTAAAAACACCCGAAGATCCGACCCCCAAAATAAAAAAACAACCCGAAGAACAAATAAAATAAAATAAAATAAAATTCATCACCACCACCTTCCTAAAAATATCACGCCCTCCTTTAACCCCAGACATGATTGCCCTCCGAGGTCCATTTTCATGGCCAATAAAGAAGGAAGAAGGACACTCCTCCAAGGCCATCCTCGTACACTAGCTAACCCCCCACCAGCCCACCACACGCCGGAGCTTCCTGAACAAGAAATGGCGGTCCGGTTCGATCTCAGGCGCCGGATCCAACGCCGTTTCTCGACGCTCAGGCGGTGCATCTGCCGCGCCTGGCACAAGATCCTCGTCTGCCCCTCGTCGCCCGCGGGGAAGCGCTGCCAATACCGGATGTTGCCGGTGACTTCCCGGACGGAGCCGCCGTCCTCCCGTGGGTTGGAGTCCACGTCCGGGATCTCGGCGCTGCCCGTGGCGGCCTCGGCGTGCCGGGGCGGCGGCCGCGACGGGGATTCGGATCTGGTGGCTCTGAAGATCGGCCTGTTGGGGGATCAGCAGATTGGCAAAACTAGCTTTGTGGTGAGTCCTTAAATGGAAGGATTATCTTTATTTCAGGTGGAAATTGAAATTGAGACGATCATTCTCAGGTCGTCATTAGCAATTTCTGATGCTTTTTTTTCTTTTCTTTTTTTCTTTTTGGGGTTTGGTTGGTGAAGGTAAACTTCGTCGGGGACGAGAAAGAAGAGATCAACTGCTCGGAGATGAAAGGCTTGAATCTGATGGACAAGACATTGTTGGTGAATGGGGCGCGCATCTCTTACAGCATTTGGGAAGTCGAAGGTAAAACACAAATGCAATTCGAGGCAATTCCCACGACAACGCCGATCGAATCTGAAACTAACGTATTCCCCGTTTGATTGGTCGTGCAGGCGACGGAAGACCCGACGATCATGTCCCGGTCGCCTGCAAGGACTGCGTCGCGATCTTGTTCATGTTCGATCTGACGAGCCGCTGCACGCTAAATAGGTGCGTCTTACCTCCGGTCGTCTAATAATCAGGCGGATCGATTAAGTCAATTTGATTATATCCTTCCTTCCGGGGAGGGACAATTAGAGGCTAAAGACAGGATTAATCCTTAAAGTAACCGTGAGAACTCGTGTGGTTGCAGCGTCATAAGCTGGTATCATCAAGCAAGGAGATGGAATCAGGTATATATATATTGTTTTTTCCATTGTTCTCTCATTTTTATTTGGGGCTAATTCTGGTTGCTGATTGGCCAGACTGCAATCCCGATTATAGTAGGAACCAAGTTCGATGATTTTATTCAGCTGCCCATAGATCTGCAATGGACGATAGCAAGCCAGGTAATATTTTTCATAATTTACCTTTGTTCTTTCCTTCTTCTTCTTTTTTTTTTTTGGGGTCCAATTAGGAAGAATGCCTCAACTATCTGTCCTTAAATCTAAATTAGAGAAATCACTAGCAAAGAACAATCCATTGTCAATCCAACTTTCACTTATCCGCCAAAAGGGGGAAAAAAAACTGAGCCCCTTGAAGATCGCGTTAGAGATTAATTAGGCATAAGCACAATAGGAGTGCCGATAATTTTCTTTTTTTTTGGGATTAAGTGTCAATTTTTTTGAAAAACGATTATTTAAGTTCCAACTCCGGTGAGGTCGTCGGATTTGACACTAAAGTGATCTTTTTTCTCCAATTTAGTACCAAAGTTATCGTTTTTTTTTGGATAACTTAAGTGTCAATTAAAAAAATGATTATTTAAGTGCCAATTTTGATGAGGCCGACGGAATTTCTCGCCGTTGGCACTTAAGTGATTGTTTTTTTTATCCGATTTGGCACTTAAATTATCCAAAAAAAAATTTATTGGCACGACAGTGAGCATAACACAAATATTGGCACTCTGCAGTATTTTTGCCGGATTAATTATTAAAGTTTAGATCCCAAATCCCCAACCATTATTTTTTAACTTACAACTATTTGGCGAACATTCTTCCGCAAGTTAAGGGCCAAGCTGGTCTGATTCAATGGTCAATCGAATCGAGAAGACGTAAGGTTTCGATCTTTTTGAAGATGGAGTCGGCAAGGGAGGGACTAGAAAAGGACGGGTCGCACTCGCAATAATGGAGGTTGGTTTGGGGTGGTGGGGGGTGTGATAAGGGTTAGGCATGTAGGAAATCCTTAGCCTAGGCATGTATGGATGGTCCGGCTAGAATAATGCCTTGATCGATAGCGTTAGGTGTTGATGGGGACTGACCAGGAAGAATTGGAACGGTCGAATTCGAGCTTGAAATATACTAGGCAATGATAGAATTCGCCGATAAGATGTAACAACTACTTGACGTAGTTTCATTTGTAATTTGCTTCGCAGGCAAGAGCATACGCCAAGGCCCTCAATGCCACGCTCTTCTTCTCGAGCGCGACCTACAACATCAACGTCAACAAGATCTTCAAGTTCATAACCGCGAAGCTCTTCGACTTGCCGTGGACTGTGGAGCGTAACTTGACAATCGGAGAGCCCATCATTGACTTCTGAGCGCTTTTCATAGCTCTTGTAAATAGTCGGTTCATCAAAGCAACCGGTCACTAGGGGAATTAAGAGGCGCGCCCTCGATCTCCCCTAGCGATATTTCGAGTTGTGTCGTCTGCGTGTGATATTTCGCGTCGTGTCGTCTGCGTTTCCGTCGACGATCGACAATAAATCGAGCATGGAACAAGTTTCGATGAAGGAATTAAATGCATTAATAAGGAGCATCAATCTCTCTCTCTCCCTCCCCCCCCACCCCCCCAAAGGATGAGAAGGCAACTCAACTCAATGCTCTGCTCACTCCAAAGACGACGCTGGTAAACTAGGCCAAAAGAAATTCTGAAAAATGAAGGGTTATTGACGTGCGATGATCTCATCAAAATCATGACACTCCTGGAGATTTTGATCAATCTCATAATGACAAAAAAACAAAAAAAAAGAAGCAATATTACGTGAAACTTCCATCCCTCGGTTTTAGTTCAGACAACTAAAGGGAACAACCGTTTTCTCCTCCGAGGGAGATGTCTCGTCCTTCTCAGGTTTATAGTTCAGACAACTAAAGGGAACAACCGTTTTCTCCTCCGAGGGAGATGTCTCGTCCTTCTCAGGTTTAGCATCGTATAGCTGAACTGGCTAAAGAAAGGAGATCGGATTGCTAAATGAAATTCACCAAAAACTCAATAATCCGATCTCCGGAACTTCGAACCTAGGTTAACAACTAGTGTCACCTTGCCCTGCTCCTCCTGCAGCTGGCCTCTTAACACAACCAGTCATTCCAGTCTTCATTGACTTCCTCTTCTTTTTTCTTTTACTACCAATTTGAACTCACTTCATCATCACATTTTCTAATACAGTAAAAACAAGATCCATTAAAGACGTGATCAAAAGCCTGCTTCCCAGATAGGAAAAGAAAACCAAGTTAAAGTTTCATTTTATTAGCTGGTGTGGATAGGTACACGCACAAAACAAAAAACTAGAATAATAATTAAAAAAAAAAACTGGCTGCACTTGAAAAACCTGCCTTCATCCACACATATTGAAAGAACAGAGGCTTAGATTGGAAACAGAAGGCGATCATTGTCTAAAAGAGGTTGCCTCATTCAAGTTTAACCTCTCTCTTTGGGGGCTCCAAGTCCAAGTAGTAAAATCGCTCTGTTGGCTCCTCCCTGCACAACACAAAAAGTTCGACTTTACATGGGGATGCAACTATAAAGCAGCTAACGATGCAATAGTGGCAATAGTGGCATCATGGTGTCCTAACCAGGAAAAATATGGGTATTTTTTGCATGAACAAAGACAGTTTCACACTCTAAGGTGCATTAATTTCATGGCTCAACGTGACCTTTGCTTTCTACATCACAAGAAGAGATAATCCAGTGCTCCTTGATTAGGTAGTAACTTTTGATTTTTCTGCAACCAGATTACAGTATGCCTTTGAGAAGATAGTCAAAGTTCGAAAATCAGGAGGGGAGAAGATGGACTGGGAAGGAGGGGGAAGGGGTGTAAGGAAAGACTTCTTTTATTTAAATTAAACTGCATTTGGCTGGAAAAAGAGAGGCTTAAATACCATATAAACAACGCACCAAGTCAAAATGATATCAAGAGAAAATCAGATGAACTTCGTAAGAAAATAGCTAGAGAAATCTATGAAGATCGAATTAGGTCTCAAGAAGAAAATCGGTGTTTTCCACACGGTTTAAGCAAAAGCCATTAGTAACGGCATGGTTTCCATGAAACAGAAGATAAAACATACCCTGGTTTTGACCGCATGCACTGCCAAAAGAGCTTGAAGGGTCCCGGAACTGTCTTGAATGGATTTCCTTCAAAACAAGCCTGCATAGACAAAAGTAGAGTTGGCATAGTGCAGCAAATAAATTGCGCATATCAGTTCCTATTCTCAAATTCAAAGATCATCAGCAAAACATAGCCTCGATTTATACTAAAACCAAGCAAACAAGATGACAATATCCAACTAATTCTATATGAAAAACAACATGAAATCTTCGCTGTTACTACTTTCTCCTTACTTTTTCATCTTTTAAGTGGGTTGTTTTGTTTTTTGGGTGGGGTTTGGTTGGGCAAAGAATTCTGTCTTTCATGGACTGTCGCTTGGGTGGGATGTAACCCTACATCGAGAGGATGACGGCAATGTATGTGAATCATCTGGTTAAGAAGCTGAAGCTTCTCTTAATTGGGCAGGAGGTGGGGAAGCATAAAATGATCAAAGAAGCCTTTCTTTGCTCGACTTCTCTTGATTCTTATTTATTGCTCTGAAATTTTAAATTATGGTGCTCTGCAACTTCGCATTAATACACACTATCAACAATGCAGTCAGTCAACTTACTTTGATAAAACTGCAAGCATGTCTGAGCTCTGAAGATACTACGCCTTACCAACTTTCAAGACTGCAGAACAATATATCAAGATATAACGGGGTTGTCTGTCATAAGGGATGCGCTGCAGGTATTGCTCTAGTACCACTGCCTCTTCTAACTCTCTCAACTTCAACAAGGTGACTAACATATGGAAAAAATTGAAGAAAAATATCTCCTCCCATAAATCAAAGAGGTCATGAAAAAATGATCCCACGCTTGACAGAGTTGAAGTTGACTAACATATGGTAAAAATTGAAGAAAAATATCTCCTCCCATAAATCAAAGAGGTCATGAAAAAATGATCCCACGCTTGACAGAGGATAGCTGAATACAAAAAAATCTATTATGCATTCCTTATCTTGGGAATTGTACAACATTAGCAAAGGTCGAGCCGAACTTAATGAGCTTTCCCTCGTAAAAACTGCCAGCTCACCTCCTCAGAATAATAGTAAGAAAAACCATCAGTCACCGAGTAGCGCTAAGCAATAAGCATGGGTGAGAGCTCAGGCACATTGATTAAATATCGAGGTAGCACCTTACTTATGAAAAGGCACAATTTAGTTGCTTTTAGAGGCATCGAGCATTATTGCTTCATATCAGCTAAGCCCAATTTATAGCAGTAAAATGCACATACAACTACATCTGTAGGACACCATTCCCGATCCAGAATACATACCCTCAGAAATGCCATAGTGGAATTCCACAAAGGCCTTGTTTGGCTCAAGGACGAGATAGTGGAAACGGGATCCAATCACAAGTTATCCAACTCCTCAGAATTGGACCCAGAGTTTTGTTTGGTAGTCTAGATAATTCATCATGTAATGGAGATAGTTCCGCTCTTCTAGTACTTCATTCTATACAAGTCACAACATTGACAATCAAACCAATACTTCCACCATCATCACCTCCAACACCATCCTGACTTTTTCTTGTCACCACCTCGTCAATTTACCGCCGCCATTATAGTTTCAGTAAGGCTCCTACTCAGAGAAGCATTTTAACGAACAGGCAAACTGCATCACTCCAAATCTTTGGCACGCCATAGCAAATTAGAGAGAAAAGTTACCGACAGGATGTGCGTGCGTGGTGCGTGTCTCTTGAGTGCAAATTTACTGACTTGGCGACAGGAAGGGACAAGAATTGAAAACACCTCAAAGATGGTGCGAAAGATGAGAGAAATCAGAAAAAGATCAGAGAGAGCGAGAGGCATTACTTGAATGACGTCCTCAGCTCGATCGTTGCAGCGATGGGCTTTGGGTTGACGATTGTCTCCCTCCGGCATTCCCCATGGACTCTCTCTCCTGGGCACTGGCCTCGTCTCGCTCATCCTCTCTCTCACTCTCTCTCTCCTGCGGATGTCTTTGAAGAATCCCCCGAGACGAGAGGGGAGAAGAGGAGATGTCTCGGGTCGGACTCAATCAATGGGCGGGCCGGATCGAGTCCATCCGGGCCTGGAAGCAATAGAATAGAGATTAAAATTTGACGCCGGATCATTAGGCTAAGACAAAGTTTTTCTTTTTTGGGGTCAAAAGGTACGACAAAGTTCGAAAAGGTCAAATTTTGAAGCCGAACAAAACTAAGTAATCGGACGTTGTTTCCTATCTGTATCCGACACATTCCCCCCATGGAGTTCGGACATAAGTTCCTGATCTAACGTAGTCGGTCTGCTTCAACCTTCCTCGGATCCCCTTCTCACTACCCTCTCGAACGGAACCCCCATAAATCGATCAGAGGGGAAATGGGTGCTCTCTTGAAGCTGACCGACGCAATCCTCTTCCTCTTCTTCCTCCTGATCGCCATCGCCGCGCCTCTGCTCGATGCCCAGACTTGCCTTCCCGAGTCCCTCTTTCCGGACGTCCTGCTCGACCTCCACAAGTGGTATAGCCGCGAGATGGGCGACTATCTCGTCGTCGAGAAGCCCCTTTTCTACGTCGGCTTCGTCTGGCTCGAGATTCTGTTCCTGTGGCCGCTCTCTATCCTCAATCTGTACGGGATTATCGCCGCCAAGTCTTGGTTCAACACCACCTGCTTGATCTATGGCGTCTCTGTGGCCACTTCAATGGTAATTGTTGATTACCTTCCTCGCGTACGTACAAGACCGAATCCATTCGATTCCTAAAAAGGATTACTAATCCTTAACTTTTCGACTGCATCGTTTGCCCATTTTCATGTCATTGTTGCCTGCGGAATGGGACTCTTATTGTGAAGAATGCCTCGTTGATTTCGATGTTTGTTCGATATCGACTTAGTAGACCTGACCTGCTAGTGCACTAGAACCAAGATTTTGTAGACCTGAGTGTCCACATTGTTCTAGTCTCTGCGAACTTCCTTATGGAGTGCATTAATTGATTCTTTGAGTGGATCCTTCCATGTCAATAGCCCGACAAACACGACAACACATTACCTGAATTTGGTTATAGATTATGCAACCTTCGCTGCGGTAATGGATGTGCGTCAACTTGCTCTCCTGGCTAACGCAAAGTGACTGTTAGTGCCCGCCATTTGTCTACGCTGCAAACCGGGAATTCGTTTGGCCCTTCTGCTTCAGAGGAGGAGATCTGTTGTTCTGTCGTGCCTGTTGCAAAAAGATGTTTACTTGACACAAGTGCTCCTGAATTGAAGAATGCTTTGATATGAAACGAGTGAATTGCCCAGATCGAAATTTATTCTACTCTGCTTTTCAGCTCTTACAAGTTACTGATAATAATGCTGGATTACTGGCATTGATCTGCACACGTATGATGCATTTCTCTCGGCACTGACATCTCATGCAAATAAACGTTTTCCTGTTTGTAGGCTGCTATAATGTCGGAAGTGATTGGCTCCGGTAAAGCATCTGATAACTTGCTGATGGTGTACTCCCCCTTCGTCGGACTCGGATTGCTGGCCATTCTGCGGGGTCTGCTGCCATATTCTACCAAGAGTGCATCGACCATTGGCAAAAGACCCGCATTGGCAACGAAAAAGAGGGCTTGAGATACAACACTGCGCTGTGGGTGTCCTGTGCTATCTAACCAATTCCAGATCCAATTCGTTTCTTTTTTATGATATCAGATTAAGAACGTCGCGAGTTAAGCAAATTTCCTGATACTTGAGGCTGCCTTTTATGAGATTTTTAACTGAAAACCGTTGTACCTTGGATTTGAAGTCATCTTCTGGTAAGAACTTAGTTTGGTTTGGCGGAATAATTTTTTGTTCGCTCACCTGAAATTAACATTTATTGCAGGGAGATATTGCTTGTGCAGGTGGCAAAAGCTGCAATTGATTAGGCCACTTATGAGTTGATTGGCATATTTCATCCATTTGGTCGTCGATATCTCCTTCGAGAAGGGCTAAACTTTATTACTTGTTGATCTCTCTCCACAAACCGAATCTCTTGTTCATTGCTCGTAAATCTCCAGTTATCAAGGATAGCTCTCTTAATGTTGAATTTACTTTTACATTGGAGAATCCTTCCAAACCTGGAGTCTGCATGGCCATTGTTTAATCAGAGATTTGTGAAATTGGGAAGAGCACAATCTGAGACATGATTCGGTGTCCTTCCCCAAGTGATTTCTACATTCATTCACCGTTCTATCTCTGTTACTAGGGGTGTGCATGGTCCGGGCCGGTCCGGTCCCGGCATGGAACCGAGGACCGGACCAGTAGTCCGGTCCCCATATTTTCGGGACCACAGACCGGACCAAGACCGCCGGTCCGGGCCGGTCCTGGTCCGGGCCGGTCTTGGTCCCGACCCAATATGACCGCTAATTCTAACTGCTTATAAAAACTATAATAAAAAGATTAGTTTGGTGAAAAAAAAAAAGAATTTAGACTTCGACCTCCTCTTGTGTTGATTTTTCATTAATAATAAAATTCCACAAAAACGTCCAAAGTCTAATTCTAATTCTGATATCTAAAAAGGAATTCATTACTAATAAAATTCCACAAAAGACGAAAAACACGTATATGAATTAATCTTTAAATGCAAATCTAATATCAATGCAATGAGATTTTTATCTTTTCAGTTCTTTTTCCATGGTTTTCTTTTCATTTATTTTATGTGAAAAAAATACTATCTAAAATTCGGATCTATTTGAAAAATTCAAAGAAGATATCTCTCTAAACAAATGAGTCCGATCTAAAAGAAAAATCAATTAACACAATCAAAGATGCAACCACCACAACAATCAAAGATGCAATCACTGCAACCAAAATAGCTAAAGACTCACTGTAGGTGACTCGGAATTTTCAAATCATTAGGATGATCATACTTATTTTTTTAAAAAAATATTGCCGGTCCGGTCCCAAACCATGGAACCCGAGGACCGGACCGCCCAGTCACCGGTCCCATTTATTGGGACCGGGGATCGGACCGCCAACCTCAAGGACCGGACCAACCCGACCGGGCCGGGCCGGCACACCCCTATCTGTTACTATTTAGTGATCTTAATCCCTCTCAGACTACTGCAGTAGCAGAAACTCACTCGACTTCTATCTCGGTCATGAGATTTTCATCCATTTCACGGTGTCGTACCCAGCAAATTATTGGGTAAGCGAAGCTTTATCCGAAACCCTCGGCTTAACGCTTCTTATTCCTCCGAAGTTGCTAACTGTTACTATTGGGACCTTGGACTCCAAGTCCCATAAGAATAGTGAATGAGAATTGAGGGATGGAGAGTCCTACGTTGGAAAAAGAATAGTTGAGAAATGAGTTTAAATATGGAAACTTCACAAATGGGTTTGGACCCTAAGGGGCACCCTGTTTTTGTAGAAGGGAGAGGACCTATACAAAATTGGGTAGGTCCATACGCGTGCGCCACCACCGGTCGGCTCGGTTCGGGCCCGGGTCTCTGGGTTTGGCTTGTTCCTATTTTTTTAACCCATCAGCTTTATTTTATTCTATTTCGGACACAATCCGAACGGACATGTCTGGAAATTTCTGGACACTTTTTCTTGTCCAAACAGATATGTTTGTTTGGAAATTTTTCTTTGAACAAACATGTTCGATTGAAAGAGATCTGTTCGGGTTCATGACTCTTCATTCATAACCTCTTCACTATCTATTTCGTGACTCTTCGTTCTTAATTGGCATGGCCTATAAATATAACCATTGACTGCCGCATTCAAATAATGTCATTTTCGCCATCCATTCTTCTTCTTCAACATTTTTGTGCGATTATTCTGCGAAGTTGCGTTCGAAGGTTTTCTCTGAAGAACTACCACTTTAGAGGAAAGTTGATTCGTTCTATTCTGGGAGGCAATTGTCCAAGAACTTTGGGTACCGGTGGAGGGGACAAATTTATCTTAAGAACACAACGTGAATTTATTGGGCTTGGATCATTCGTCTACATTCAGATACTCATTTGTGCTTGGCTTCAGGTTTGTCGATCAACTTTACTTTGTATATATGAACACGTAGACGACAACAATCTTAAGATAAATTTTTGTGCTTTGTTCGTTTTTTGTTTGTAAGTGTTC
This sequence comes from Rhodomyrtus psidioides, assembly GCA_021437785.1. Classification (NCBI taxonomy): domain Eukaryota; kingdom Viridiplantae; phylum Streptophyta; class Magnoliopsida; order Myrtales; family Myrtaceae; genus Rhodomyrtus; species Rhodomyrtus psidioides. The sequence continues at coordinate 196,190 of JAILYB010000289.1, read as the reverse complement.
TATTTTTTGTAATAGAAATGGCTTCAATATCGATGATGTCTATTGCGTCTGTTCCGACTCATGGAGAGAAGCCAGAAAAGTTCAATGAGGTTGATTTCAAGAGATGGTAACATAAGATGTTATTCTATCTCACGACTTTGAATTTGACAAGGTTCCTCAATGAGGATGCTCCTAAGTTGGATGAAGGGGAGACAAACAAGGAAAGGGTTGCTGCTGTAGATGTGTGGAAGTATTCTGAATTTCTGTATCGCAACTATATCATCAATGGTCTGGACAATTCTCTTTACAATGTTTATAGTCGGTTGAAAACGGCTAAGGAGTTGTGGAAAAGTTTGGACAAGAAGTACAAAATAGAAGATGTTGGATTGAAGAAATTCATTGTTGGTAAATTTTTGTACTTCAAGATGGTATATTCTAAGACTATCTTAAGTCAAGTTCAAGAACTTCAAGTGATCATGCATGACATTCATACTGAAGGTATGATGATTAGTGAATCGTTTCAAGTGACTGCTTTCATTTGAAAAGTTACTACCATCTTGGAAAGATTTCAAGAATTACCTCAAACACAAGAGAAATGTTTTATCACTTGAAGACTTAATTGTTTGATTGAGGATCGAGGAAGACAATAGGTGTCGCGACCCTCTCCCGAGCTCGCGGAAGGCGGGAGCGGGCTAATGGGCCGCCCGATCGCTGGCTGGATCGGACGCGGGCCTCTCCCAAGGTCCATTTCCCAAATCGCAACTGCTGGATATACGTGGTCGACCTTCAGTGTGGTCTAGTGACATGTGATGAGTGTACATGCCAAGGAGTCGCCACCGATCGTTTCGTGGAGGGTACGATCGGAAACCCTATCGAATAGTTGGGAGTGGTCTATTCGATTCTGCGGAAACCAGAGAAATGGGTTCGGGGACTTAGTTACGCCAACTGTCGAAGTCGACGCCCTTTCGGTACCTAAGCTGAATGGTTTATCTGATCCTAGGATTTCATACAGACAAATGGGGGTACAGATCCTAAATCTAGGAATTCTTGCAGAAGGGAATGGCTACCCTATCACTCACAATCAATAGAAATAAACGCGCAAATCAAGGATCCAATACATGCGGATAAAACACATGAAATCAGCATGGCATCCCTAATAAGGCCCTATTAGCCTAGAGAAATATCAATCAAGGCTTAGGAGTGATTTGGACATGATTCGCCCATGAGGGGCAGAATCGTAATTTTGAATAATTCGGGGAAAATTTACCCTCGAAAGGGTAAATCTGTCTTTTTAGACGAATTGGGAAGTCAGAAAACAGGGGAAATAGGATTGGCCATCAATCCAATCCATTTCCTATTTTTATGGAATTTCCAGGATTTTTCTGGAATTTAAGAGTGATTTTACCCTTGGAGGGGCAAAGTCGTCATTTTGAACAAAAAAAGAGAACTGAAAATCTCAAATATTAGGGTTGGTCGTCCACCTGGCCCAAACCCTAACTTCAAGCAATTTTCAGAACTCGATTGAGACAAGAAAGACGATTTTCCCAGTAAAGGGCAAAATCGTCATTTTGAGAAAAGAGGCGGGACTCGAAAACCCAAACCTAAGAATTGGTCGCCTATTCGACCCTAATTCTCACCTTGGCATTATCGGCCTTTTCTAGCATGCACAACAGAGGCGACTTACCCCTAAAGGGTAATGTCGTCAAGTTTCGGAAAATTGGATAAGAAACCCAAAAATAGGGTTGACCAGTTGTCTGTGGTCAACCCTCGATTTTTGGGGATTTCTAGAGTGTCTAGGATTTTCCTACAATTTTTCCATATTTTTTTGGGATTTTCTGGAATTTTCTAGCATTTTTTTGGATTTTCTAAGATTTTTCTGATTTTTTTTTTTATTTTTTAAAATCATTTTCGAATTTTTTTTATTTAAAAAATGTTATCCGGGCCGGGTCGGGTGACCTGGCCCACGGCCCACGGGCGACCGGCCCAACCCGGATCCGGCCCACGCCGCGCCTAAAACGACGCCGCTTCAGACCTCCCGCTCAAATATTGATTTCCCGCCCAAACTTGAACCAGCAGCCCTGATTGCGCCAAGTGGCAGGCTATGGACGGCCTGATCTCCATGATGAAACCGACGGCTGTGATTCCACCACGCGTTGATGTACGAGCGGCTTGATCTTCACGATGTATCAACGGACCAGATTGAAATGCTTGATCGAACTACAGTCGTCCGATCTAAGGGTTTTTTTTAATTTCTGAAAATCATTTTTAATTTCCGAAAAAAGCGAGATCGCGACACGTGGCGCGCCTACCACCGTCCGATCATTTTATTAATCGGTTATAACCGATCGTGCTGACGTGGCTGCCACGTGGGCGCCACGTCAGCGACACGTGTGCGTTGACTGGTCAACTTTCGTTGACCAGTCAACCGGCCTGCCGAAGAAGACGACCGGCGCCGGCTCTGTTTCGCCGGCGCCTCGTCGGAATACGTTTTCTCCACCTACAGGTCACCAAAGCTTGCGAAACCAACGCCATTCGACTCATCTCGTTCTCCTTTACAACATATCGAAGCCTTGATATAGCAGAATCAAAGTTGAACAACTCACCAACCTAGGCCGGAGCTAATTTCCGACGAAAGTCCGCCCTAGCCATTTCTAGCGATATCCGAGCCTATCAATCAATCAGGAAGCATCGTGGGAGATCGAGGAGACTTACCTGGCCATCAGGGAAGGTCGACGTAGCTCGAGGCGAGCTCTCGAGCTCATATCCAGTCGCGGATAGGTGGAGGTCGACGCGAGGTTTTACACGACGAAGATGCAAAAAACGAGTTGGAGAACGATCAGGGAGGTGCTGGGAGTAATTCTAGATCGATAACTCGTAAAACAAACAAGCAGAACCCGAGTTGCCATTAACGACCGAGAGGAAGTTCGAGAAAGAGCCTCACCTGTTTCGAGGGCGTCGGTGGATGTGAGTCGATCCAACGCGTTCTCTAGGTTGAGGCGAGGCTAATGGGGGCGGCGGCGTCGAACGGCGTTGTCTAGATCGCCAAGGATCCGAGCTCGAATCTCTCGAGCTCGGAGCTTCAATGGCCGCAGCGCTCTCACTTTCTCTCTCTCTCTCTCTCTCTCTCTCTCTCTGTCTCTCTCCTGCGCGAACAGAACTGCCTCTCGCTCTCGCTCTCTCTCTCTCTTTTTTCTGGGCGTTTTTGGTTCTTGCTCGCATCCGTTGGCCAACGCTCCCAACCAACTTCCCCCTCCAACTAATCTCCAACTCCCAACAGAACCTGGTTTCCCCCAAACCGCCTCCTCCTTCGTTCTGTTTATTCATTTGCGAAGAGGGAGAGCAGAGAGTTCTGCTTATTGACCAATTTTGGTCAACGGGTTGACTGAGTCGGTCAACCCGACCCAGTTGACCCGGTTCGAATATTTTTGTTCAAATTGGGTGCCAAGATGAGCATGTATTATAAAATTGACCCAAAAATTAGACTCCATGGCACAGATTCCTTCTAGGAAATGTAAATTTGGGCTAAATTGATTTGAATTTGTGTAAAAGCCCCAAATCTAAGACAAGATCCGAAATTGACTTTTGTCAAATTGATGCTCTTAATGGACGAATTAGCCCCAATTGAACTGACCATTAGATTTAGGGGGTTGGATACTATAGGGAGGAAGCATTGGGGTTCTGTGGGTGTCCCTCAAAAAGTTTAATTTCAGAATTTGGCACTTTAGGGACCAAAATGAAAGATTTTTATGCAATTAGGTCCCTAATGGCCAAAATTGACCAAATCAGCGCATAATTGAGCCAAATTGAAATGTGGGGCAATCAAGCTGAACGTCAAGACTCATAAAACGCAAAATATTGCAAATAAAAAGACTCAGAACATATTTTTTGACAAATTTAACCCTGTGCGTTACAAAGAAACACACAAAATTAAACTTGAATTTTGACTCTTGATGAGGTCAAAATGATAAGAGATTTAAAAGAAAAATATCGACTATTTTCCTATATTTTTGTGACCTCAAATTCTATTTTTTTTGATTTTTCTATTATTTTTCTATTTTCTAAAAATATTAAAAAATATGAAAAATATGAAAAATTATTTTTTGGTCAAGAATGGTTCCTTGGGCTTGGCCAAGGCCACCAAAGTTGATTTTGTAATTTTTTTGACTTTTTATGAATTTTTTGTGATTTTTCGAAAATAAAACTGAAAAAGACTTGGTCAAAAATCAGGTGTCAACAGCTGCCCCTCTTTGAGAGGAATCTCGTGAGAGGTTTCTCTCAAAGACAGGTGACACCTGAATCTAGACCGACTCGACTAGGGAAAAGAAAAACGAATCCTGACATTCAATCTTTCTTGCTTTGCTGGTAAACGCTCTACTTGTTCTGTTTTGGCTACTGTGAGAGAGAGACGGGATAGAGATGCTTACCTGTTGCTCACCTGTTGATCACCTGCCTGATGCTCGTGCGGCATGCGCGGTGTATAGCGGATTCTAGTGAATACCTAGGGACTCGTCTTTTGAGTATCCTAGGGCTGTTAAACTCTAGCCTGTATGGTAGGCCGTACCAGGATGAGATTCCTATACTTGACAGGAACCTGTGAATGACGCACCCAGTCTCTTAGGAATTGTCGGGGTTTTGATCCGTATGGTGGATCAGACCATGAATAGGGATTTTGATCCGTATGGTGGATCAGACCATGAATAGGACTCCTGTCTGTTAGGAACCTATGGATGACGCACCTAGTCTCTTAGGGATTGTCAGGGGTTTTGATCCGTATGGTGGATCAGACCATGAATAGGGATTTTGATCCGTATGGTGGATCAGACCATGAATAGGACTCCTGTCTGTTAGGAACCTATGGATGACGCACCCAGTCTCTTAGGGATTGTCAGGGTTTTGATCTGTATGGTGGATCGGACCATGAATAGGGATTTTGATCCGTATGGTGGATCAGACCATGAATAGGGATTTTGATCCGTATGGTGGATCAGACCATGAATAGGACTCCTGTCTGTTAGGAACCTATGGATGACGCACCCAGTCTCTTAGGGATTGTCGGGGTTTTGATCCGTATGGTGGATCAGACCATGAAAAAGGTTTGCCTACTAAAAGGCTTTGCCTAAAGATTGACATATCCCGTCTTGTTGAGACTAGTCGAAGACTCGATCGTTCGTCCGTAGATCGGTCTTGGAAAAGGTTTGCCTACTAAAAGGCTTCGCCTGTGAAATGACATATCCCGTCTTGTTGGGACTAGTCGAAGACTCGATCATTCGTCCGTAGATCGGTCTTGGAAAAGGTTTGCCTACTAAAAGGCTTTGCCTAAAGATTGACATATCCCGTCTTGTTGAGACTAGTCGAAGACTCGATCGTTCGTCCGTAGATCGGTCTTGGAAAAGGTTTGCCTACTAAAAGGCTTCGCCTATGAAATGACATATCCCGTCTTGTTGGGACTAGTCGAAGACTCGATCATTCGTCCGTAGATCGGTCTTGGAAAAGGTTTGCCTACTAAAAGGCTTTGCCTAAAGATTGACATATCCCGTCTTGTTGGGACTAGTCGAAGACTCGATCGTTCGTCCGTAGATCGGTCTTGGAAAAGGTTTGCCTACTAAAAGGCTTCGCCTATGAAATGACATATCTCGTCTTGTTGGGACTAGTCGAAGACTCGATCGTTCGTTCGTAGATCGGTCTTGGAAAAGGTTTGCCTACTAAAAGGCTTTGCCTAAAGATTGACATATCCCGTCTTGTTGGGACTAGTCGAAGACTCGATCGTTCGTCCGTAGATCGGTCTTGGAAAAGGTTTGCCTATTAAAAGGCTTCGCCTATGAAATGACATATCCCGTCTTGTTGGGACTAGTCGAAGACTCGATCGTTCGTCCGTAGATCGGTCTTGGAAAAGGTTTGCCTACTAAAAGGCTTTGCCTATGAAATGACATATCCCGTCTTGTTGGGACTAGTCGAAGACTCGATCGTTCGTCCGTAGATCGGTCTTGGAAAAGGTTTGCCTACTAAAAGGCTTTGCCTATGAAATGACATATCCCGTCTTGTTGGGACTAGTTGAAGACTCGATCGTTCGTCCGTAGATCGGTCTTGGAAAAGGTTTGCCTACTAAAAGGCTTTGCCTATGAAATGACATATCCCGTCTTGTTGGGACTAGTCGAAGACTCGATCGTTCGTCCGTAGATCGGTCTTGGAAAAGGTTTGCCTACTAAAAGGCTTTGCCTATGAAATGACATATCCCGTCTTGTTGGGACTAGTCGAAGACTCGATCGTTCGTCCGTAGATCGGTCTTGGAAAAGGTTCTCCAGGGATCCTGCAAAACACGACCCTATGAGCTTTTCTTGACAGAGCAAGGCATCCTTCCGGGATCATGGGTTCTTCACGTCCACTGGGATTGCTTGCTGACTTCTTTCGAAAAAGGGTTCTATCCTCACCCCTTCTTTTGAAAGATCCCAAAATCTGTCGGGAATTCAGTTTTGAAGCCGTGAAAGATTTTATCTTGACAAAGCTTCACTTGGGTCTGTTGAGGCGACATTCTGGGAGCTGGGTTTTCCAGGTATCCTGCAGAAGTTTGAGCCTGAAATATTTTTCTTCACCAGGAAAATGTTAGTAATCTTTGGGAAGACGATGGCTGGCCACTTGCCGAAGCCGTATGACTTAAGTTTTAATCATGAAATGTGCATTTGGATGCCGGAGGCTATCCAAAGCATTCTTGCAACATGCAAATGTGATCACAAATTCCTTGCATGGAAAATCTGGATCAACAGTTTGAAAATTCCAAAAAGAGTTTGTTCAAGACATCAATTGGAATATTTCTCGACAAGGAGGTCTTCTCACCTGTTTTGAGATAGTGGTATTTTATAGGGGATGCACTCAATTCCCTACTAACCTGTGCCTAGGTTTCAGGCCCATTCGCAGCGCATACATTTTGATCGGTCGGGAGGTCTTCCACGGGACCGTAATGTTGGGCTTGGATATTGGTTTTCAAGGGGGACCCGCTTTGGAGTCGAGGCCATTGGATGAAATTCTTCACCATCTGCTCCGGGTTTACCAGTCAAGAACCCTGCAAAATGAGAAAGAAATAATCTTGCTCGAACTTCTTCGAGCTAAGCTTAGACATTAAACCCTATGTCAATCCAAGTGCCTTAATCAGAAAAGGCTTTTCAGGGTTGTAACGTAGGTAGGATTGGGGACCAAAAAAGACTTGTTTTTGGTTCAGAATATGCGAAGGGTTAAAACATTGGTGATCACTGCAAGTTTTATTGCCATCTTGCCCCTTCTGGTTCAAAGAGCGTCTTCAGTCTTTGAAGTGCATATTTGTCTTTAGAGAACATCTCTCTCATGTCAAGACGGCGTCAATACCTTGTCTATGCTTTTGTCATCTGAATGTGACATAATCTGGGAGTATCCTTTGCTGTCCAGCTCCCTTGGGATTTTCTTTTATAATCTGGGAGTATCATGCCATTTTTTGGCATTTACAAGATCAAACACATGATTCACAAGTGTACAAGTATTTGGATGGGCATCGGCCTTGCTTTTACCAGGCACTTTGCTTTTTCTTGGTGCCCAGGATCGAATTTTTCTCTCTTTTTTCTTTTTCTCATCTTTTGTCGAGATCCCACCTTTTCTTTTCTTTTGGGGATCAGAATTTTCAAATGAGTGTGCTAGATGTACAACTTGAATCTCAGCACTCCAACATTAATCTAGGAATTTTCCACAAATCCAGTGTTTTGAACTCTTCCGCTCTTGAAGTGACGTCGCTTCCGTCTTGGAATATGCAATGATCACCAACGGGTTCGTGAAATGAACGTATAGGCTCAACTGGGCTGTGCAAAGGGTAAAAGTGTATAGGATAGAGAAACGAATGCTTTTTCGTCATCCTAAAGCACCTGAATTACCATAATTTTTCACAAATCATGTGTTTTGAACTTTTCCGCTCTCAAAGGGACGTCGCTTCCGTTTTGGAATATGCAATTATCACCAACGGGTTTGTAAAATGAATGTATAGGCTCAATTGGGCTGTACAAAGGGTAAAAGTGTATAGGATAGAGAAACGAATGCTTTTTCGTCATCCTAAAGCACCTGAATTACCATAGAAGTTAAAATGACAAGCAACACACGAAGATTGATGCAAGTATGAGCAAGAGAACTTCTAACCATTTACCTCTTGATACCGCTGGACGTACCTCCAGTTTGCCCCATTGTGGGGTGGTTCTTGACATGGGTATAGAATGAAATCGTCGTTCAAAGGGTTATCAATGGTCACCTGTAGTGTTTATGATAGAGAAATGAATGCCTCCGTCGTCTCAATCCATGTAATCACTGCGAATAACCCTTACGTCCGTAGGTCAAGGTCTCGCTGTACTTATCACTCCACTTATCTCTTAAGTGTGTATGGGACGTGTTTGGACCAGGCTTGCCTCTTGTCTGAGAAAACATCCTTTTGAACGATTTAAACAACTTTTGTTGGAAGAGTTCATTTTGCTTTCTCCAAAACTTACCCTCCAAGGGGATTTATGAGGCACAATGTATATTTCAATTATGTTCAGATAACCTCCAAGTTTAATCATGAATGCCAATGACATGATTGTGAGAATTTTGCGTCTTTCTAGACATGATAATTGAATGCATGCTAGATTCCAAGAAGCCTTTCAAATTCTAGCAATAATGATTCTGACAGTCTTGTAAACCTAAAAGATTAGGAAAGGAATACTTACCTGCCCAGCGCGGCTAGGGATTCCTGAAAAACATAAAAGGAATATGTCAGTGTATGCTCTCGAATTTCAGAAAATTAGAACGATACACCTTACCCTTGATCATGCATTCCAATGGAAGTGGATAGATTCGCGAAAATCTGCATTTTTCTTAACAACACAAGATGGTTAAGTTGTTCTAAAATTTCTTAAAATTCTCAGTCTTTGGAGAAGAAGACGTGCACCTGACCACCATGACGTTAGGTCTCCTTGATCACGCGTTTCAACTTATCGCGACCCTGCTTCCTTGGATCCTGCAATATTGAACACATGCTAATGTATGCATAGATGCATGACATGCTTATGCAAAGACTATCATGAAGAGTAGGCTCAATTCGAGGCAGGGCATATGACCGGAATCTGATTTTATTTCAAGGGTAATATTTCTTCACAGCATCTGAATTCACAGGGTGCCCCAATTCTTCTCCCTCGGAGTTTACAAGAATTAATGCTCCTCCCGTGAGGATCTTCTTAACAATGTAGGGGCCTTCGTAATTTGGAGTGAATTTTCCCCCTGGATGGGTAGTACTTGGCAAAACTTTCCTAATTACCAAGTCATTTACTTCGAAGTTTCTGGTCTTGACCTTTCGATTGAACGCCCTGGCTACCCTCTTCTGGTAAGTTTGTCCATGGAAAATGGCTTTAAGACGTTTCTCATCTATTAAGTTCAGCTGTTCATATCTGTGCTTGAAATACTCTGACTCAGAGAGTTTATCTTCGGATAAGATTCTCAAAGAGGGAATCTTAACTTCTACTGGTAGAACTGCTTCTGTCCCATATACCAAACTATAGGGAGTTGCCCCTGTAGAAGTCCTGATCGACGTTCGGTAAGCCATCAAGGCGAAGGGCAGCCTTTCGTGCCAATCGCTGTAGTTTTCTGCTGTTTTAGCCAAGATTCTCTTGATGTTTTTGTTGGCCGCTTCCACTGCCCCATTCATCTGTGGGCGGTAAGGAGATGAATTCAGATGTCGAATGCTAAAGTGATCCAGCAGATCATCGACAATCTTGTTGTTCAGGTTGGACCCATTATCTGTGATGATCGCTTGAGGGGTACCATACCGGGATATGATATCTCTTTTGACGAATCTTGCCACATTTCTTGCAGTGACATTTTTGTAAGAGCTGGCTTCTACCCATTTGGTGAAGTAATCAATCGCTACCAAGATGAAGCGATGACCATTCGAAGCCACAGGATTAATAGGCCCTATCATGTCTATGCCCCACATAGAGAAAGGCCAAACTTCAGACATTTGGTGTAGTTTGTTTGGGGGTGCATTGATCTTATCACCGTATATTTGGCACTGGTGGCATGATCGGACGTGCTGACAGCAGTCCGATTCGATGGTCATCCAATAATAGCCAAGCCGCATGATCTTCCGGGCGAGGAGGTGGCCGTTCATGTGAGGCCCAAACGCACCTTCATGGATCTCTTTCATGGGAATATTTGCTTCTTTGGCATCTACACATCTTAACAGAGTAGAATCAAACGATCTCTTATACAGAATTTGTCCATTGAGGAAGAACTTGCTGGCCATCTTGGTTATATATTTTCGGTCTCCTGACTGGCATCCTTCAGGGAATTCCCCTTTTAAGAGGTAATTCTTGATGTCATAGTACCATGGCTCTCCATCACATTCTTCTTCGATTAGCATACAATAAGCTGGCTTTTCAACAATGCCGATCCTCAGAGGTTCTACATCCAACCCTTCAGTCGTTTGCAACATCGAGGCTAGGGTGGCTAATGCATCTGCGAATTGGTTGTGAGACCTTGATAGGTACTCGAATGATATTTCTTCGAACCTGAGTATCAACTCTTCAAGGTATTCGTGATAAGGGATGAGCTTTGTATCTCTCGTCTTCCACTCCCCTTGTGTCTGTAGAATAATGAGCATGGAGTCTCCGAAGACTTGTAACCTAGGTATCTCCATAGAAAGGGCCAGTCGTAGGCCCAGAATGCATGCCTCATATTCTGAAATGTTGTTGGTACAAGGAAAAGTTATCTTTGCCGCGACAGGGTAATGTTGACCATCTGGGGATATCAGTACTGCCCCAGTGCCTGCTCCTGATAGATTGACAGCGCCATCGAAATACATGATCCACTTGTCTTCTTCCAAGTTCAGAATTTGACCTTTTGTGTTCATTACTTCAGGGGACTCACCGCTTGTCGGGTTTTCTGCCAGTATGTCAGCTATAGCTCTTCCTTTTACCGACTTCTGTGGGGAACATTTGATGTCAAATTCAGACAACATTACTTGCCATTTTGCTAATTTCCCAATTAAAGCGGGTTTCTCCAGGAGGTATTTGACAGGATCATTCTCTGTTATTGTCGCGACCCTCTCGAGCTCGGGGCGGGAGCGGGCTAATGGGCCGCCCGATTGCTGGCTGGATCGGACACGGGCCTCTCCCAAGGTCCATTTCCCAAATCGCAACTGCTGGATGTACGTGGTCGACCTTCAGTGTGGTCTAGTGACATGTGATGAGTGTACATGTCAAGGAGTCGCCACCAATCGTTTCGTGGAGGGTACGATCGGAAACCCTATCGAATAGTTGGGAGTGATCTATTCGATTCTACGGAAACCAGAGAAGTGGGTTCGGGGACTTAGTTACGCCAACTGTCTAAGTTGACGCCCTTTCGGTACCTAAGCTGAATGGTTTATCTGATCCTAGGATTTCATACAGACGAGTGGGGTACAGATCCTAAATCTAGGAGTTTATGCATATGGGAAATACTACCCTATCACTCACAATCAGTAGAAATAAGTGCACAAATCGAGGATCCAGTACATGCGGATAAAACACATAAAATCAGCATGGCATCCCTAATGAGGCCCTATTAGCCTAGAGAAATATCAATCAAGGCTCAAGAATGATTTTGGCATGATTTGCCCATGAGGGGCAGAATCGTAATTTTGAACAATTTGGGGACAATTCACCTTAAAAAGGGCAAATTCGTAATTTTTGATGAATTGGGAAGTCAAAAGACGGAGGAAATAGGATTGGCCATCAATCCAATCCATTTCCTATTTTTCGGGATTGTTTAGAATTTTTCTGGAATTTAAGAGTAATTTTACCCTCAAAAGGGTAAAATCGTCATTTTAGACAAAGATGAGAACTGAAAATCTCAAATATTAGGGCTGGTCGTCCACCTGACCCAAACCCTAACTTTATGCAATTTTCAGAACTTAATTGGAATAAGAAAGATGATTTTCCCTATGAGGGGCAAAATCGTCATTTTGAGAAAAGATGCGGGACTTGAAAACCCAAACCTAAGAATTGGTCGATTACTCGACCCTAATTCTTACCTTGGTATTATTGGTCTTATCTCGCATACATGGCAGAGGCGACTTACCCCTAAAGGGTAATGTCGTCAAGTCTCGGGAAAAATGGATAAGAAACCCCAAAAATAGGGTTGACCAGTTGTCTGTGGTCAACCCTCGATTTTTGGGGATTTCTAGGGTGTCTAGGATTTTTCCACAATTTTTCCACATTTTTTTGGAATTTTCTGGAATTTCCTAGCATTTTTTGGATTTTTTTTTGGAATTTTTCTGATTTTTTATTTATATATATATTTTTTTTAAAAAAATTATTTTCGAATTTTTTATTAAAAAAATGTGATTCGGACCAGGTTGACCCGACCCACTCGGGTCGGAACCCGGCCTAGACCCGGATCCGCGAAACCGAAGACCAAAGCGACGCCGTTTGATGCTTTTTATTTTTTTGGTTTTAATCGGTTTTAATCCTACGGTCCCTAATGAATCGCGTGGCTGATCTGTGCCCATTGGATCTGATTACTAAAACCTACGGTTCAGATTGAAGGGAGACCCGATCAGAGCCGTCTGATCAGATTACTTGAACCTACGGCCATGATTAGATCCGGAGACTTGATCTAGACCGTCGATTCATACTAACCTAAACGACGCCGCTTGACCATATATCCGGACGGCACCGTTTTGGCGGGTTTTGATTTTTCAATTTTCGAATAATCCTAATTTCTAATCGGACGGCCACCATTTATTAGATCCGATTATTCTTGGCCGTTGGATTCTTTTTATTTGAATAACAGACCCTAACGGCCGTGCTGACTCGACACTACGTGGACCAATCGCGCATCGCCACCTAGGCCTTTGACCTGTTGACCTGCCAGGTTGGCATCGTCTTCAACCTCACGACCATTGCTGAACGAACGGCCACGACTCTCCGGCGGTGATCCAACGGTGGAACCTCGACGGAATCAAATGAGACCGGCGGCAAACGACTCGTTTATGCTTCGTACGCAACATATCGTAAGATTACATGATTTCATTCACAGGATCAAGCGCGAACAAGCACGAACCAGTATATACACATACACTCAAATCGCTCGATCCATGGCGTAGTGAACCAATTGATTAACAGGGAAGCACCATTCAATGTTCAAGAGACTTACCTCGAGCTCCGATCGAGCTCGCTCGGCCCAGATTCGGCTGGGGAAAGATGAACAGTGGCTCGACAATGGAGGTTGGATTTGAAGACTCGATTGGGCATGTTAAGACAAAACTGATGCAAACAAGATACGCGATGATGGTCAGTGATGTTCAGGGAATGAAACGCCCACACTAATTGCATGAATGATCAATAAACGCATGAATTGCCATGAAAGCTTGAAGAAACGCTCGAGACTGCAGCTCACCTGTTCTCGCGGATTCCTCGTGCGCGGCCGGCGGTGATCGATTCCGGGGACTTTGGGCGACTTTTTGGTGGTCTCGTATCGCTTTGGTTTGGCCTGGGAAGACCCAACCAGCACCCTGCAATTCGAGCTCAAATTCTCGACGACGGGGGTCGGAGAACGAGCTCTGCTTCGCGTTTTCTCCTTCTCTCTCGATTCAGTTTCTCTTTCTACAACTGAATCCACCGTCCTCTTCAACTGAAAGCGATCACGAGCTTATATAGCTCCTGAGGATTTTGGCGCCGATTTGGGGAGTTCCAACTGACTCCAAAAGCACGTGCCATCACGTGATTTTAGGTCCAAACGGCGTCGGGGAAGATGGGTGAGTCGTCCAACTTTGTTTGGTTCCTCGGCGGGTTCCTTCTCATGCGAATTTGGCACGAATTTGAGCTGCGTTTGATTTTGTTGACTTTTCGCAGCTTCGGAACTTGACCGACTGATTACCCCTTCCTCCGGCGACCATTGGCCTTGGGGTTGGTCTCGATCGGTAGGTTTCGAGGTAAAGAACAAGACGCCCACCATTCCTCTTTCAATTAGTCGCGAATTGCCCTTCAATTTGGCGTTCGAAACTCAGTTCATCACTGTTCATCTGCTCGAGCTCTATTGGGGAAGACGACACTGTAGCAAACCGGTCTGACCGGCTCGACCGGCGGTCTGACTGGTCAGAACCGGCTCCGACTCACCATTTTCGAAATTAAACCCAAATAATGGGAAATTTTTGCAATTGAACCTCATAATCGAATCTAGGGCATGAATTCTATCTAGAAATGTGGTTTTGCCCAAAAGTTTTCATCAATTTCTACAAAATCCCCAAATTTTCATTTAATTGGAAATTGGGGATCGTGTAATTGAGGATGTAAATGATCAAATTGAGTCAAACCACCTGTGCCAATTGATTTAAAATGGTGAAATCCATTGGGTAGCATGTCCAATTTGCAATGATAGCCCTTGAATTGAAAGTAATTTCAATTATGCTTAATTTCAAGGACTAAAATGCAATTTTAGTATGTAATTTTGTCAAATGCATGCAATTGAGCAAATTGCGCAAACAATTGGGCTAAATTGAGATAAGGGATAGTTAGATTGAATGTCAAGATCTTAAAAAATGCCAAAATTGCAAATTAAAAGACTCAATTGTTATTTTTTTCTTCAAATTCAATAGTACGGGTTACAAAGGAACACCTAAAATTGAATCTGATTTTGATTTTTTTGAGAGGTCAAAAATACAAGGGATTAAAAGGAAAAATATTGGATATTTTTCCATATTTTTGTGACCTCAAATGCTATTTTTCTTGATTTTTTAAGTGTTTTTTCTATTTTCCAAAAATACTAAAAATATGAAAAAATGTGAAAAATTATTTTTTGGTCAAGAATGGTTCCTTGGGCTTGGCCAAGGCCACCAAAGTTGATTTTGTAATTTTTTGACTTTTTATGGATTTTTTTATGATTTTTCAAAAATAAAATTGAAAAAGACTTGGTCAAAAATCAGGTGTCAACAGCTGCCCCTCTTTGAGAGGAATCTCGTGAGAGGTTTCTCTCAAAGACAGGTGACACCTGAATCTAGACTGACTCGAATGGAGAAAAGAAAAACGAATCTTGACACTGAATCTCGACACTCAATCTTTCTTGCTTTGCTGGTAAACGCTCTGCTTGTTCTGCTTTGGCTACTGTGAGAGAGAGACGGGATAGAGATGCTTACCTGTTGCTCACTTGTTGATCACCTGCATGATGCTCGTGTGGCATGCGCAGTGTATAGCGGGTTCAAGTGAATACCTAGGGACTCGTCTTTTGAGTACCCTAGGGCAATTAAACTCTAGCCTGTATGGTAGGCCGTACCAGAATGGGATTCCTATACTTGACAGGAACCTGTGAATGACGCACCCAGTCTCTTAGGGATTATCAGGGTTTTGATCCGTATGGTGGATCAGACCATGAATAGGGATTTTGATCCGTATGGTGGATCAGACCATGAATAGGAATTTTGATCCGTATGGTGGATCAGACCGTGAATAGGACTCCTGTCTGTTAGGAACCTATGGATGACGCACCCAGTCTCTTAGGGATTGTCAGGGTTTTGATCCGTATGGTGGATCAGACCATGAATAGGGATTTTGATCCGTATGGAGGATCAGACCATGAATAGGACTTTTGATCCGTATGGTGGATCAGACCGTGAATAGGACTCCTGTCTGTTAGGAACCTATGGATGACGCACCCAGTCTCTTAGGGATTGTCAGGGTTTTGATCCGTATGGTGGATCAGACCATGAATAGGGATTTTGATCCGTATGGAGGATCAGACCATGAATAGGACTCCTGTCTGTTAGGAACCTATGGATGACGCACCCAGTCTCTTAGGGATTGTTAGGGTTTTGATCCGTATGGTGGATCAGACCATGAATATGGATTTTGATCCGTATGGTGGATCAGACCGTGAATAGGACTCCTGTCTGTTAGGAACCTATGGATGACGCACCAAGTCTCTTAGGGATTGTCAGGGATTTTGATCCGTATGGTGGATCAGACCATGAATAGGGATTTTGATCCGTATGGTGGATCAGACCGTGAATAGGACTCCTGTCTGTTAGGAACCTATGGATGACGCACCCAGTCTCTTAGGGATTGTCAGGGTTTTGATCCGTATGGTGGATCTGACCATGAATAGGACTCTTGTCTGTTAGGAACCTATGGATGACGCACCCAGTCTCTTAGGGATTGTCAGGGTTTTGATCCGTATGGTGGATCTGACCATGAATAGGACTCCTGTCTGTTAGGAACCTATGGATGATGCACCCTGTCTTTTAGGGATTGTCGAACATTTTAATCCGTCAGTGGATCAGGCCGAGAATAGGATTCCTTTCTGCTAGGAACCTATGGATGACGCACCCTGTCTTTTAGGGATTGTCGAACATTTTAATCCGTCAGTGGATCAGGCCGAGAATAGGATTCCTTTCTGCTAGGAACCTATGGATGACGCACCCTGTCTTTTAGGGATTGTCGAACATTTTAATCCGTCAGTGGATCAGGCCGAGAATAGGATTCCTTTCTGCTAGGAACCTATGGATGACGCACCCAGTCTCTTAGGGATTGTCGAACATTTTGATCCTATATTCTAAGGAATTAACTAGGATTTATACAAATGAGGCGTGCTTGACCTTGAGGCTTTACCAAATGAGCTATTCTGGGTTTAGGGGTTACCTAGAACCTCACAGAAAGCTGATTCTGAAAATTATCTTTTCGACAAAAAGACTTGGTCAAAAATCAGGTGTCAACAGCTGCCCCTCTTTGAGAGGAATCTCGTGAGAGGTTTCTCTCAAAGACAGGTGACACCTGAATCTAGACTGACTCGAATGGAGAAAAGAAAAACGAATCTTGACACTGAATCTCGACACTCAATCTTTCTTGCTTTGCTGGTAAACGCTCTGCTTGTTTTGCTTTGGCTACTGTGAGAGAGAGACGGGATAGAGATGCTTACCTGTTGCTCACTTGTTGATCACCTGCATGATGCTCGTGTGGCATGCGCAGTGTATAGCGGGTTCAAGTGAATACCTAGGGACTCGTCTTTTGAGTATCCTAGGGCAATTAAACTCTAGCCTGTATGGTAGGCCGTACCAGAATGGGATTCCTATACTTGACAGGAACCTGTGAATGACGCACCCAGTCTCTTAGGGATTATCAGGGTTTTGATCCGTATGGTGGATCAGACCATGAATAGGGATTTTGATCCGTATGGTGGATCAGACCATGAATAGGAATTTGATCCGTATGGTGGATCAGACCGTGAATAGGACTCCTGTCTGTTAGGAACCTATGGATGACGCACCCAGTCTCTTAGGGATTGTCAGGGTTTTGATCCGTATGGTGGATCAGACCATGAATAGGGATTTTGATCCGTATGGAGGATCAGACCATGAATAGGACTTTTGATCCGTATGGTGGATCAGACCGTGAATAGGACTCCTGTCTGTTAGGAACCTATGGATGACGCACCCAGTCTCTTAGGGATTGTCAGGGTTTTGATCCGTATGGTGGATCAGACCATGAATAGGGATTTTGATCCGTATGGAGGATCAGACCATGAATAGGACTCCTGTCTGTTAGGAACCTATGGATGACGCACCCAGTCTCTTAGGGATTGTTAGGGTTTTGATCCGTATGGTGGATCAGACCATGAATATGGATTTTGATCCGTATGGTGGATCAGACCGTGAATAGGACTCCTGTCTGTTAGGAACCTATGGATGACGCACCAAGTCTCTTAGGGATTGTCAGGGATTTTGATCCGTATGGTGGATCAGACCATGAATAGGGATTTTGATCCGTATGGTGGATCAGACCGTGAATAGGACTCCTGTCTGTTAGGAACCTATGGATGACGCACCCAGTCTCTTAGGGATTGTCAGGGTTTTGATCCGTATGGTGGATCTGACCATGAATAGGACTCCTGTCTGTTAGGAACCTATGGATGATGCACCCTGTCTTTTAGGGATTGTCGAACATTTTAATCCGTCAGTGGATCAGGCCGAGAATAGGATTCCTTTCTGCTAGGAACCTATGGATGACGCACCCTGTCTTTTAGGGATTGTCGAACATTTTAATCCGTCAGTGGATCAGGCCGAGAATAGGATTCCTTTCTGCTAGGAACCTATGGATGACGCACCCTGTCTTTTAGGGATTGTCGAACATTTTAATCCGTCAGTGGATCAGGCCGAGAATAGGATTCCTTTCTGCTAGGAACCTATGGATGACGCACCCAGTCTCTTAGGGATTGTCGAACATTTTGATCCTATATTCTAAGGAATTAACTAGGATTTATACAAATGAGGTGTGCTTGACCTTGAGGCTTTACCAAATGAGCTATTCTGGGTTTAGGGGTTACCTAGAACCTCACAGAAAGCTGATTCTGAAAATTGTCTTTTCGACACGCGAGGCGTTATTCTGGGATTTGGGGATTCCAAGTATCCTGCAGAAAATTTAAACCTGCAAAAACTTTGATAAGATTCTTCTGGGATCTAGGGGCTACCTGAAATCTCACAGAAAGACTATCTTGAATGTTGTCCTTTCGACATTGAAGGTGACATTCTGGGATCTGGGAGCTCCAAGTACCCTGCAGAAAGATCAAACCTACAAAATTGTTCACAAGAATGTGTTTTCCTGAGATATGGAATTACCAGGGATCTTGCAGGAAAATAAACTTGAAAGCTCTTCTTCGCAGAGCGAGGCATCCTTCTAGAATCTGGGGCTACCATGATTCCTATAGAAGTTTAACCAATAAAAATAGCGTTCTAGGATCTGGGGTTACCAAGAATCTGTCAGAAGCTCAGGCATATAAACTCTCCTTTTTAGAGAAATGTGTCATTCTGAGACCTGGGGTTACCAAGGGGTCTTGCAGAAGTTTAAACTTGAAATATATTCTTCACAAAAGAAGTAGCATTCTGAGGTCTGGGGATACCAAGGGTCCTACAGAAGCTTGAACATGTAAACTCTTTCTTACCAAGAGAGGTTGTGCTCTTTTGAGATCTGGGATTGCCAGGAATTCTGCAGAAGTTTAGACATGTTAAACGTTTCTCACCAAGAGGGGTACAAGCCATTTTAGGAGCTGAAGTCACCAAGAATCTTGCAGAAGCTCCAATCTGAAAATTTTCTTACTAAAGGCACATCAATGGCCTTCAGGTGATATCTGATGTCAAACTGATAGCACTTTATGACTTATATCATAGTCATGAAAGAATTTCAATGGATGCATTACGATGCTGGAGGTTATCCAAAACACCTTGTAACATAAGGAGGTGATAAAAAATTCCTTGTCGGGAAAGTTTGAAATAAACAATATGAAATTACCAAAAGAGTTTGGTTAAAATGTCCAACGGAGTATTCTCATCAAAGAGGACTTCTCACCGTTTTGAGGTAATGGTCTTTTACCAAGAATGCACTCGAACTTCCTGTCAAACCTGCGCCTAGGGTTCAGGATCATTCGCAGTGAATACACCTCGATCGATCAGGAGGACTTCCAAGGGACCGTAATGTTGGGCCTGGTCAACGGTTTTCAAAGGGGACTTGCGTGCAAGTCAAGGCTTTCGAAGAGAAGTCTTCAATGTCTGCTCCAGGTTTACAAGTCAAGAAACCTGCAAAATGAGAAAGAAATAATCTTGTTCGAACTTCTTCGAGCTAAGCTTAGACATTAAACCCTATGTTAATCCATGTGCCTTAATCAGAAAAGGCTTTTCAGGGTTGTAACATAGGTAGAATTGGGGACCCAAGAAAGGATTGTTTTTGGCTCAGAATACGCGAAGGGTTTATCATTGGTGATCACTGCAAGTTTGCTGCCATCTTGCCCCTTTTGGTTCAAAGAGCGTCTTCAGTCTTTGAAGTGCATATTTGTCTTTAGAGAACATCTCTCTCATGTCAAGACGACGTCAATACCTTGTCTATGCTTTTGTCATCTGAATGTGACATAATCTGGGAGTATCCTTTGCTGTCCAGCTCCCTTAGGATTTTCTTTTACAATCAGATCTCACTAGTGACCTATACAAAGGTATCATGCCATCTTTTGGCATTTACACAATCAAACACATGAATCACAAGTGTATAAGTATTTGGATGGGCATTGGCCTTGCTTTTATCAGGCCCTTTTTTTTTTTTCGAGATCCCACCTTTTCTTTTCTTTTGGGGATCATAATTTTCAAATGAGTGTGCTAGATGTACAATTTTGAATCTCAGCACTCCAACATTGATCTATGAATTTTTCACAAATCATGTGTTTTGAACTTTTCCGCTCTCAAAGGGACGTCGCTTCCGTTTTGGAATATGCAATTATCACCAACGGGTTTGTAAAATGAATGTATAGGCTCAATTGGGCTGTACAAAGGGTAAAAGTGTATAGGATAGAGAAACGAATGCTTTTTCGTCATCCTAAAGCACCTGAATTACCATAGAAGTTAAAATGACAAGCAACACACGAAGATTGATGCAAGTATGAGCAAGAGAACTTCTAACCATTTACCTCTTGATACCGCTGGACGTACCTCCAGTTTGCCCCATTGTGGGGTGGTTCTTGACAGGGGTATAGAATGAAATCGTCGTTCAAAGGGTTATCAATGGTCACCTGTAGTGTTTATGATAGAGAAATGAATGCCTCCGTCGTCTCAATCCGTGTAATCACTGCGAATAACCCTTACGTCCGTAGGTCAAGGTCTCGCTGTACTTATCACTCCACTTATCTCTTAAGTGTGTATGGGACGTGTTTGGACCAGGCTTGCCTCTTGTCTGAGAAAACATCCTTTTGAACGATTTAAACAACTTTTGTTGGAAGAGTTCATTTTGCTTTCTCCAAAACTTACCCTCCGAGGGGATTTATGAGGCACAATGTATATTTCAATCATGTTCAGATAACCTCTAAGTTTAATCATGAATGCCAATGACATGATTGTGAGAATTTTGCGTCTTTCTAGACATGATAATTGAACGCATGCTAGATTCTAAGAAGCCTTTCAAATTCTAGCAATAAGGATTCTGACAGTCTTGTAAACCTAAAAGATTAGGAAAGGAATACTTACCTGCCCAGCGCGGCTAGGGATTCCTGAAAAACATAAAAGGAATATGTCAGTGTATGCTCTCGAATTTCAGAAAATTTAGAACGATACACCTTACCCTTGATCATGCATTCCAATGGAAGTGGATAGATTCGCGAAAATCTGCATTTTTCTTAACAACACAAGATGGTTAAGTTGTTCTAAAATTTCTTAAAATTCTCAGTCTTTGGAGAAGAAGACGTGCACCTGACCACCATGACGTTAGGTCTCCTTGATCATGCGTTCCAACTTATCGCGACCCTGCTTCCTTGGATCCTGCAATATTGAACACATGCTAATGTATGCATAGATGCATGACATGCTTATGCAAAGACTATCATGAAGAGTAGGCTCAATTCGAGGCAGGGCATATGACTGGAATCTGATTTTATTTCAAGGGTAATATTTCTTCACAGCATCTGAATTCACAGGGTGCCCCAATTCTTCTCCCTCGGAGTTTACAAGAATTAATGCTCCTCCCGTGAGGATCTTCTTAACAATGTAGGGGCCTTCGTAATTTGGAGTGAATTTTCCCCCTGGATGGGTAGTACTTGGCAAAACTTTCCTAATTACCAAGTCATTTACTTCGCAGTTTCTGGTCTTGACCTTTTGATTGAACGCCCTGGCTACCCTTTTCTGGTAAGTTTGTCCATGGCAAATGGCTTTAAGACGTTTCTCATCTATTAAGTTCAGCTGTTCATATCTGTGCTTGAAATACTCTGACTCAGAGAGTTTATCTTCAGATAAGATTCTCAAAGAGGGAATCTTAACTTCTACTGGTAGAACTGCTTCTGTCCCATATACCAAACTATAGGGAGTTGCCCCTGTAGAAGTCCTGATCGACGTTCGGTAAGCCATCAAGGCGAAGGGCAGCCTTTCGTGCCAATCCCTGTAGTTTTCTGCTGTTTTAGCCAAGATTCTCTTGATGTTTTTGTTGGCCGCTTCCACTGCCCCATTCATCTGTGGGCGGTAAGGAGATGAATTCAGATGTCGAATGCTAAAGTGATCCAGCAGATCATCGACAATCTTGTTGTTCAAGTTGGACCCATTATCTGTGATGATCGCTTGAGGGGTACCATACCGGGATATGATATCTCTTTTGACGAAACTTGCCACATTTCTTGCAGTGACATTCTTGTAAGAGCTGGCTTCTACCCATTTGGTGAAGTAATCAATCGCTACCAAGATGAAGCGATGACCATTCGAAGCCACAGGATTAATAGGCCCTATCATGTCTATGCCCCACATAGAGAAAGGCCAAACTTCAGACATTTGGTGTAGTTCGTTTGGGGGTGCATTGATCTTATCACCGTATATTTGGCACTGGTGGCATGATCGGACGTGCTGACAGTAGTCCGATTCGATGGTCATCCAATAATAGCCAAGCCACATGATCTTCCGGGCGAGGAGGTGGCCGTTCATGTGAGGCCCAAACGCACCTTCATGGATCTCTTTCATGAGAATATTTGCTTCTTTGGCATCTACACATCTTAACAGAGTAGAATCAAACGATCTTTTATACAGAATTTGTCCATTGAGGAAGAACTTGCTGGCCATCTTGGTTATATATTTTCGGTCTCCTGACTGGCATCCTTAAGTGAATTCCCCTTTTAAGTGGTAATTCTTGTTGTCATAGTACCATGGCTCTCCATCACATTCTTCTTCGATTAGCATACAATAAGCTGGCTTTTCAACAATGCCGATCCTCAGAGGTTCTACATCCAACCCTTCAGTCGTTTGCAACATCGAGGCTAGGGTGGCTAATGCATCTGCGAATTGGTTGTGAGACCTTGATAGGTACTCGAATGATATTTCTTCGAACCTGAGTATCAACTCTTCAAGGTATTCGTGATAAGGGATGAGCTTTGTATCTCTCGTCTTCCACTCCCCTTGTGTCTGTAGAATAATGAGCATGGAGTCTCCGAAGACTTGTAACCTAGGTATCTCCATAGAAAGGGCCAGTCGTAGGCCCAGAATGCATGCCTCATATTCTGAAATGTTGTTGGTACAAGGAAAAGTTATCTTTGCCGCGACAGGGTAATGTTGACCATCTGGGGATATCAGTACTGCCCCAGTGCCTGCTCCTGATAGATTGACAGCGCCATCGAAATACATGATCCATTTGTCTTCTTCCAAGTTCAGAATTTGACCTTTTGTGTTCATTACTTCAGGGGACTCACCGCTTGTCGGGTTTTCTGCCAGCATGTCAGCTATAGCTCTTCCTTTTACCGACTTCTGTGGGGAACATTTGATGTCAAATTCAGACAACATTACTTGCCATTTTGCCAGTTTCCCAATTAAAGCGGGTTTCTCCAGGAGGTATTTGACGGGGTCGTTCTCTGTTATGAGCTGAATGTGATGATGTAGGGTATACTGCCTTAGTCTTCGTAGTACCCATACTGCTGCTACGCAGGCCCTTTCAACTGGTATATATTTTGCTTCAGATGGCGTGAATTTCTTACTCAGGTAATAAATGGCCCTCTCTTTTCCATCTATCGAGCTTGTCTGGGCAAGTAAGGCTCCCAAGGACTCTTGTCGTATAGTCAGGTATAAGGTCAATGGGTGACCAGGAATTGGTGGCACAAGCACCGGTGGTGTGATCAAATAGTTTTTCATCATTTGGAATGCCTTGCTGCACTCGGCGTCCCATTTTATTTTCGCGCCTTTCTTAAGCAATTTGAAGATTGGCTTAGCCACATCAGACAGCTGATTGATGAACCTGGCAATATAGTTCAATCTCCCTAGAAGGCTTCTCACTTCTTTTACTGTGGATGGAGTTGATAAATCGTGGATGGCCTGGATTTTTTAGGGATCAATTTCAATGCCTCTGTTGCTGACTATGAACCCAAGGAGTTTCCCGAATCTTGCCCCTGTCGCGACCCTCTTGAGGTTGTCGGGCTCTCGAGGGCTAATGGGCCGTCCTGTCTGGTCGGACGCGGGCCTCTCCCAAGGCCCATTACCCAAATCGCAACGGAGGTATGCGTGATCGACTTTCAGTGTGGTCTAGTGACATGTGCTAAGTGTGCATGCCATGGAGTCGCCACCAATCATTTTTTTAGGGTATGATTGGACCACCCAATCGAATAGTTGGGAGTTTCTATTCAATTTTGCGAGAACCAGAGAAATGGTTTCGGGGACTTAGTTACGCCAACCGTCAGAGTTGACGCCCTTTCGGTACCTAAGTTAACTGAATTTTCTAGCCTGAGATTCATGCGGATGAGTAAGGTATGAACCATAAATCTAGAAATTCATGCAGATAGGAGTGATTATCCTAGCAATCACAATCAGTAATAAAATGCGCAACTCAAGGAATCTAGATATGCAAATAAATCACGTGGCATTCCTAGTAATGCCCTATTTATCAATCACAGCTCAAGAATGATTTAGTTGTCCTAGCCGTTCTACACTCGATCTAACCTAAGAAAAGCATTAGGAAGCATCGCAGGAGTTCGAGAGTACTCACATGGGGTTCGCCGTGCCCTGATTTGGTCTTGGACGAGCTATCGAGCTCATGCCGACCCGATTATATTTGGGGATCCACTCGGCATTTTACACCATGAAATCATGTGAAACAAAAACGAAAATATTCAGCAAGGGGCATTTATTGTAGATGGTGGTCAATCTAATTGGACATCAAGACTAAAAAAGATGTAGAAATTTACAAATTAAAAGACTCGAATGATATTTTTTTTGCCAAATTCAACTCTATGCGTCGTGAAGAAACACATGCAATTGAACTTGAATTTTGACTATTTATGAGTTCAAAATGAAAAGAAAATTAAAATAAAAATATTGACTATTTTTCTATATTTTTACGACATCGAATGCTATTTTTCTTCATTTTTCATGTATTTTTCTATTTTGGAAAATATTAAAAAATTGAAAAATTATTTTTTTGTCAAAAATGGTTCCTTTAGCTTGGTCAAGGCTACCAAAGATGATTTTTTAATTTTTTAACTTTTTATATATTTTTTATGAATTTTTAAAAAATAAACTATGAAAGACTGATAAAAAATCAGGTGTCAACAGCCCCAAACACGCATTTGTTAGGGTTCAGCTTTAACTTGTATTTGCGTAGGCGCTCAAATAATTTTCTTAATACCTGTATGTGATCTTGTCCTTTCTTGGATTTAGCGATCATGTCATCAACATATACTTCAATCTCTTTGTGGATCATATCATGGAATAACGTGACCATAGCCTTCTGGTAGGTAGCCCCGGCGTTTTTCAATCTAAAGGGCATGACTTTGTAGCAAAAATTCCCCCATGGTGTGGTAAATGCAGTCTTGGGTTTGTCTTCTTGTTTCATGGAGATTTGGTTGTATCCCGAGAATCCATCCATGAATGAGAATAATTCATAACCCGCCGTACTATCCACCAATACATCAATGTGGGGGAGTGGAAAATCATCTTTTGGGCTTGCTCTATTCAGATCTCGGTAATCTACGCAGATCCGAACTTTTCCGTCTTTCTTCATGACGGGGACTATATTTGCAACCCAGTCTGAATATGGGATAGCTTCAATGAAGCCTACCCTAAGGAGTTTCATGACTTCTTCCTTAATCTTGTCTTCTAACTCGGCTTTCATCCGCCTACTGCCTTGTTTGACAGGTTTGATGCCAGGATCCGTGGGCAATGCATGTTCCACAATCTTAGGATCAAGGCCTGGCATATCCGCGTAAGACCATGCGAAGATGTCTTGATATTCTTTTAGTAGCTTGGTGAACTCGAGCCTTTCATCACGGGATAGGTGTCCACCGATCTTGACCTCTTTGACGTTCACGGTGTCTCCCAAATTAATGACAATTGGTTCTTCTGAGGTAGGAGGCTTTGACTCTTCAAAGGTGTTCCAATCCCTACGGATAGACGCGTAATCCTCGTCTTCATCTTCCTCGATGTTATAGGAGTGGTTAATGGAGGGATCTGAATTTTGTAACAACCTGGTATGCAAGTTTGAGATGATATGCCTGAAATGTCATGAGTATGGTTAGTTTGTGCTTAGTAAAAATGACATGCATGATCATGTAAAGTCTTTTCGAAAAAGTTTTCGAAACAGATATAGGTGCAAAGGGGACTAATCCTCATGTCATTGGATATCCCGGCCCCCATGAAATTTTTTTTTTTGAAGATTAGGAATCATATGGCAAATCAGGCCTCAAGCTTCTATATGGAAGACCATTATCATCATCGGGCTGATTCGTAGTTCCATATGTCCTTAACAAAACATGCGTAGTTTTATTGAATGCAAGAAGGGCCGCGTTACAAGATGTGCTATTTGGACCAACGGCCTGGGATCCAAAGGCGTTTTCCTATGCATACAACAAGGAAAGAAAATACAATGCAATGCAGAAAGCTCTAAACGCAGTATTTAAAGATAAAGGTAGAGTCTCTTTACTCAAAAGAAGTGGCTTCATTGTCCAACCACTCCAAGATGACATTCACAGAGTCATCTTCAAGAAAAGGTTTTGTCAGATCTGGTTCTCTCGTTGAAGTGACATCCTCTTCAGATAGCCATTTGGAGTTCTGGTTGAAGTAGGCATTTAAGGGATTTCTGAACATTCGAAACCTGCCTTTCCAGGTTGGAGAACCGATGAATGAGTTATTCGGGCTGTTTTCGCCTCCACGGCGTCCCAGGCTTTTGCCTCGGCCTCGGCATGTTGCTTTTGGGACAGAATCATTCATGGGATACTTCTGGTACCCCAAGCCAATTCTATGTCGATTAGCCTTCAACTGAAGCGGGGTATTTATACCCTGATTATGTTTGCCTAGGCCTTTTTTGGGATTGAACCCGTATGCCAGCAGCATCTTAGCTGGCAGAAGACTGGCTTCCGAGATGTAGGGAGTTCTCAACTTCGACCCTACTGGGGTATGAACTGTTGCCACCAATTCTAGGGAGTGATAGCTCGCTTCAGTTTTCTCTTCAGGCTCAATATAGGGAATGGCACTGTTCTGGTATGCCTGGAGGTCGACTTCCCCATGTACGGTAATCACCTTCCCATCTACAACGAAACGTACTTTTTGGTGCAGGCTCGAAGGGACAGCTCCTGCTGTATGGATCCAAGGTCTTCCTAGTAAGAATACAAATGCACTGGGCAGATCCATTACTTGAAAATTTATAGAGAACTTTGTTGGGCCGATAAATACGTCAAGCTCGATCTCACCCTCTACCGTCTTCTTCATGCCATCGAATGCTCTTACAGCTGTCTTGGATGCCTTGATCATCTCTTCATTGATTCCCAGCCTCCTTATGGTAGCCAAAGGGCAGATGTTAAAGGCTGATCCATTATCGATCAATACGTGTGCCACTCTTTTGCCGTTACATTGGGCGGAGATGTATAAGGCCTTATTGTGCCCTCTTCCTTCCATGGGGAAGTCCTCGTCAGAGAAGCTTAATTGGTCTTTCAAAAGAATTGCTCCTACAAAGTCCCCTAGTTGTACTTCATTAATTGTTTCAGGGACATGTACTTCGTTGAGCACCTTCAACAGCGCGTTCTTGTGCTTCTCTGAATTGATGAATAGGTCTAATAGGGATATCTGAGCGGGCATCTTTCTCAGCTGCTCTATTACTTCAAACTCGCTGGTTTTGATGATCGATACGAGTTTTTCGGCATCTTCCTTTGAGACCTCTCTTTTTTCGGATTCACCCTCCCTGGGGGCATAAAATCTTCCAGACCTCATTACTGCATCTACTTGTGTTGTCCCATAGTCCCAATGGACTGCTTTAGGATCGTACTCTTCTGCTGGAGGGACTTTTATGGTTATAGTTGTCAGATGAGGTATCTCTGGTCCTGACGTGTTACCCTCTTCTTCTTGAGGTAGTTGAATCACGACAGGTTTAACTGGGCAATCTTCCATCTTGTTCAGGTTATCCAGTTCATCCAATCTAATCACCACGGCCGTGGCTACTTCGATCATCAATATGGCGTTGTCGAGTTCTTCCATACCGTTTGAGGTTCCCGGTTGAGAGAGATCATCCACACCTCCCCATCCGTCCGGTATGATGTCTTCAATCTTCTGATAAAAGCTGGGAGGAGCTGAATATTTTACTTTGAAATTGTACCCTCTAGAATCTTGACCCAGGTTGTCTATAATTTCGCCTTTCTCCAGCGCATCGGCCATAAACTTGAGGTCTGCTAGACTTCGCCTCTTGGCTTCTAGTTCTTCCTCTTTGAAATCTTCCTCTGATTGGGTGACTGGCCCAAGACTGTTTACCAGATTCTCATGTGAGGTACCACATGCGTTATTCTGCTCAGTTGGGATCAAGAAGTGGTTCCCTTCTAAAGATAAAGAAGCTTCAATCCCTTCGAATTCTTTATCAGTGATATCGGACATTATCCCCAAGCTTATCATCTTGGCAATACATAACTTCTTTTGGTCAGTTGAGATCTCCTCTGCTTTCGGGCATGATGAAGCGGTTGTTAGCAGGTCGGTCAGCTTGGGCACGTTTACCTTCAACTTCAGGTAGTCTTCTTCCACTTCAGAGAATATTGCCCCCACTGCTTGGTGATCTGGAAGTGGGTTTTCTTGTACATTTGGGGCCGCGTGGTCAAATTTTAGAATCTGACTATCAATCAGGGCTTGCACTTTCAGCTTAAGGGTATAGCAGTTATCCACATTATGCCCTCTTTCGCCCATATGATAGGTACAGGTCTAGCTCTCATCAAAGCCAGGATACCTTGCCGGGTTTGTCCTAGGTGGTTCTTTCGCCACCAGGTGTTGCTCCAGCAGCATTGGGAGCAGCTTGGATAAAGGTCTTGGGAACTGAGAGAATTGCCTCTGGGGTTGCTTTCTTCTAGGCTCTTGTACTTTCGGAGCCGACCAGGATGACCCTCCTTTGATCTGGTTAGAGTTGCTGAACGACTTGAGCTTATGGGGATCTGGTATGAATGCTATGTCGAGCCCGGCTTCCCTCTCCTTTCTCAGAGGATACTGCTTCCTAGTGGGAGTTTCCTGAGGCCTTCTTTCTCTCAAGGCCCATTCCAGCCTCTCAGCAACCTTAATCAGGTGTGCGAATGTCTGACATCCAGAAGTGTTCAGTCTGTCAAAGTACTCATAGGGGAGTGCTTTTAGGAATAAGTCGATCAGCTCCTCTTCTGGGATTGAAGGCTTTACTTGGGTAGCCAAGGCTCGCCACTTCTGAGCATATGTCCTGATCGATTCGCCCCTTATTTTTGAAGTTCGTAGAAGGTCTTCTCTTGTTGGGGCTGTAGTCGTGTTAAATTTGTACTGCCTGAGGAAGTCTTCTGCGAGATCTTCCCATCCGTCGTAATCTTCCAAATCTAGTTCAATGAACCAGGCCAGAGCGGGGCCGGCCAAGCTCTCTTGGAATGTGTTCATCAATAGTGGAATGTAATCTGAATAGTGTGCCATCTTGCGCAGGTAGTATTTGAGGTGGGCACGGGGACAATCTGTCCCATTGTATTTCCTTACGAACTCTGGTTCTTTATAGTCAGGAGGAGTCTCCACTTTAGCAAAAGGAGATATCTTGTCGAAGCGGGCTAACTCGTAGCCTTGGCTGCTCAGGCATTCTTCGATCTTAGCCAATCTCTTAGCATCTACCTCTGTTTTCACGGTCTGTTTTCCCTTCTTCTCTTTTCAAGGTTGATAACAACAGGCGAGGCTTTTTGTTGTGACCGGCTATTTGGTTCGTGAACGTCTTCCTCTGTACGCTGTGTATCTCTCGTCAACTCTTTATCTGTCGTATCAGGTATGAAAGAAATACCAGCGTTGTTCTGGTTGTGAGTCGTCGTCTGTTTAGCTTGGGATGTCTCTAGCATGGTCTTAATGTCAGCCATCATAGTTGCTAGGGCAGTCATCTGAGATTCCAGCATGCCTACGCGCGGAGTTAACTCTTGCTGCTCCATTCTTGTCTTTAGGCGAGTTCGGAAGCGATGTGTGGGAAATTCCGTGATGAGAGAGCACCTGTTTCAAAAGATCTCTAGTGAGTGCTTCGCTTATTTTAGCAAAAAGAAGCAGTTAATTCTTTCAGTTGCATGCTTCTTGCCAGTAGATGAGAAAAAGGGCTACCTTATGAGCCTTAGCCTCATGTAAGTAGTTCTTTTAATCATTTCCCGACGAGAACTCATGGAATTAAAAGAAGCGTAATTTCTGACGATAGTTTTTCTTTATGCATTTGTAAAACGTGTTTCATATTCATGCTCATGTGTCCAAGATGGTACTTCACAGAAATGAGAACGTATGAGAAAGTGTCACAATGTTTGCTTATTTTACACTTGACAGAATAGCCTATTCAAGTTTAGGACGTTTGAGGTCTAAGGCACCCTCATCATCCCAGCATGGATTCCCCTCTTCAACCTGGGGCTTCTCATCTTCTGAACATGACAGTGGTCCCATGTCTTCGGGTATGTAAGGCTCTACTCCTGGTACGTACGGCACGATGTATTCGGGTATGTAGGGCTCGACAAGGCTTCGTCGGATCGCTTTGAAGTGTTGAATGTATTCAGTGGTAGCCCTATGTATGTTCTCTTCACGAGTCATGTCTTCTGGCCAACTTATTCCTTCAGCCTGGGAATTCTTCAAAGAGCGTGTGATGGATGCCACCTTGGCTTCAAACTGTCTCTTCTCATCTTCTGTGAGGGTCTTGCTCGGTATGTCAAATGAGAAGATATCAGGTTGCGGTGGAGAAGGGATCTCTTGTAGTGCTCCAAACTGCCGAATCACCCTCCTTGGATAGTATGCAGTTGCGCCCGTGAACCCTAGCAGGGGGACTGGACTCCTGTCATCGCAGGTCAATCTGACCTTGTTCAGCGTCGGCAACCTTAGCCGCCATCGGAGTTGTTCGGGTTTTAGGACTTTGAGGAAGTTCTTCCATTCTATAAAGTTGAACTTAGGAACACGTGTATGAGTTCTAGCAAATGTTTTAAGAGGATGTGCATTGGGGCTGATTTCAGTGAAACCCATGCGGATGTGGAATTGTCTGATATGGGATGTAAACCACAGATACAGAAGATCACTAGAAGCTCTAAAGATTCCCTTTTTGTTTTTCTTGAAACGATTTAAGGAGAGGAAAGTTTCGACAAGGAGGATGTTTGAGTAATCCCACCCACAACGGACTTGCCTAGCTACTATAGCCATGATAGGGTCGAAGGTGACAGTTGAGATTGGGAATAGCACAAAGCTAAAGAATGCCAAGATAAAGGCTCTACCAGATTTGGTTCCTTTAGAAGCAGGAAGGCGGGAAAATCGGTCTATAAGGAAAGACAGGGAAACTCTTCCAGAATTGCTTTTTGCATCTGCCGTGACTTCATTCAGGTTTGTGTCAAGGAATTCAGCCACCTGGCTCAGGGGTTCAAATCCCATAGGGGGTCGGACGAGCGTAGGGGTGAATTCAACTCCGATGACGGCGCTATATTCCTCGATAGTGGGAGTGATCTCTAGTCCTTCCATACAAAATGTAGCGGTGGTAGGATCCCAGTAGAGCGCCATGGCTTGAATGAAGGCAGGTGGACTCTCAATCTACAGCAAGTCCAATAGGTATCCTAGTCGTGATTCCGCATACTTCTGGCTGGCTTCGCCCATGCCATCCCACCATGATTGGAGTTCAGCTCGGGGGATCTTGAACACTTGAATATCATTCTTTCCCATCAAGTCTAAAATATGCAAATGATTTTAAAAGGTCAATCGCCAGAAATTACTTTAAATGTACGAATATGCAGATGTCATGAAGCATGCATGAGCTAACTTGATTGCATAGTTCAATTTGAAGAAATGGAGACTAGGACCCTTTTTCAGGTCTTGAAAGCCTGACTCAAAGCCTAATTTGCATTTCAGGGAAGTGAATTATGCAATTTAGTCAGGTCTACTCAGTGACTAAAGGGAACAGCAATGTCACATTCCATTGGTCAATACATCAAAGGAACAAAGTGGGATGTACTTTTATTACAGTTAAGATGTCTAATAGAAGAACGGTAAAGAAATGTTTTTCAAACAAGAAAGCCATAAAAGCCAATGGAACGTGAGGATCTAAATCACTCTTTTTCAGAAGTCTACCCAAATGACAATCTATCAGGAACTCTCCCTTAATCTGGGGTAGGGGAGTTATCTTCAGTGGTTTGGTCGAGAAGTTGTAGTTCCTCCGGCCACTCTCTAGTCCAGGGTACGATGACTTCAGAAGCCTTCTCGGGTTCCACTTTCTTGATTGTGATACGCCTTGGCTTGGTCTTGTTCGCAGGGCGTCTCTTCCTACCCCAAAAAGTAATCATGGGTATGTTCTCTTTGGCCAGCAATTCAGCCTTCCTGCGGGCGTACGCTTCCCTAGCTAGCTGGTTGCGACGTTGTCTCTTCATCTCCAGATAATCCTTCATCATTTCGTTTGATTGTCGCTTGAATCTGAGATTATCAGCGTAGTAGCGGGTTTGACAGTCCTCAGCATACCCCAGCTTACGTCCAGTCAGTTCCCGACCATACACGAATCTAGTAAAGTGTAGCCTCGTGTTTGGTCCGGGGCGAGTAACTTTTCTCAAGTACTCGAAGGTCACCAACTCCGTCGAGCTCTTAGGGAACAGCGACATCCTACCCCATAATCATTGTTGTTCTCATTAGTCACTTGAGTAATCTTTATGATGCTAATGCATATGGGTGTATGCAATGTATGAGTCATGTCATGGAGCAGGAAATAAAGTACATTTAGAAATAAATGTCTTACCAACCACACTTTGGGGGATGTTGAATGCCCCCTGTATCAATGGGTGGTTTTAGGTATACCAACCATCCATAGACATGCGCATGCGACAAGTGGGTATTGTTGACACCTGATTTTTTTACCATTTATTATTGTGATTTTTATTCTTTAAAATTAATTAAAAATATCAAAAAAGGTCATAAAATCACAAAATCAACTTTGGAAGCCTTGGTTTAACCTTAGGAACCAATTTTGAACAAAAAATATTTTTCGGTATTTTTAATATTTTTCGAGTTTATTTAATTATAAAAATACCCAAAAAATCAGAAAAATACCATTCGTGGTCAGAAAAATACCCAAAAATATTCGATAATTTTGTTTTAATTTCCTCTTCAAGTGTGTCACTTTAAATCTCAAAAATTCGGCTCGGGTCACTATGTTCCTTCACAAACATAAACTCGAACCGAGCCTAAAAAAAATCATTTTCGAGTCTTTTAGTTTTCAATTCTCACTTTTTATAAGCTATGACATTGGATTCTAAAGTCTTAAAGTGCAATTAGGTCAATTTGCCCTCCAATTTAATCAATTTTTACCGAAAGGGCTTAATTGCACATTTTTCTTTCAATTAGTCCCCGGTTTCACGGATGTATACGTATGCTCTACGTATTTATACGTCATACGTATTTATACATTATGCATATTTGTACTGTTTGGTAACCTCTTTAACTCTTGTAATAATAATAATGGTTATTATTTTTAACACCTTTGTTAGTGCCTTTTTTTTTTAGCATTTTTGTATTGTGAGTACTATTGCTAGTGCTATTTTTAAATAGCATTTTTTGTATTATAAATTATGAGTGCTATTGTTAGTGCTATTTTTAAATGACATTTATTTATCATAAATTGTGAGTGCTATTGTTAGTGCTATTTTTAAATGGCATTTATTTATCATAAATTGTGAGTGCTATTATTAGATAGAATTTATAATTGTTAGTGCTATTTTTAAATAGCATTTTTGTATTATAAATTGTGAGTGATATTGTTAGTGCTATTTTTAAATAGCATTTTTGTATTATAAATTGTGAGTGCTATTGTTAGTGCTATTTTTAAATGTCATTTATTTGTGAGTGCTATTTTTAGATAGAATTTATAATTGTTAGTGCTATTTTTAAATACAATTTATTGGAAGGTATTTTTGGCTATAAAAGGATGGCAAGAGTTTTGAGGTTAAAGGAGGGAGACATTTGTAGAGTGTGCAAATTTTTGAGAGCTTAAAGAGAAGAACACAAACACTCTCTATATTCTCATAATTTTGAGTGAGCAAAATATACTAAGTTCGGAATATTGATTCCGCAAATTGCTAGCACAATTGTTGTGGAATTATTAGTCGTCTCCCCGTTCGTCAATTGGTGGTGTGTCTGAACTAGAGGCCTAACACTTGTGGAGGCTGAGATCGAAGAACATCGAACCGACACCTCCGTTCAAGCATGCTACAAGAGGTAGTCTATTTACTCCCTTTGAGGTTTTGTGATTTTTTTCGATTGAAATGCACGAAGTACGCCTCTGGAGATACATGTATGTGTTGTTATTTATTTCCGCTGCGTTTACTAATTTTTATTTGCCCGTACGTGTTACGTGGATCCCAACAGCGGTATCAGAGCCAATCCTTAGGTGTTTTCGTGCATTTAATTGATTTTTGCAATTTTTGCAATACTATGGCCAATATGTATTAACGAATTGTTCGTCTTACATGGCTAATGGAGGTTGATTATTTTTTATGATAAATTAATCAACGTAGCAAAAATTGAGACTAAATCAATTTTGAATCGAAAATTTATGGCTATCTTATTTTACGTAAAAATTCTGAATATGACTCAACGTAGAATTTTTATTGTGCCTTCCTAAGTTTTAAATTGTGAATTTATTACTTACGTGGAAGGGTGGTGATCATGGAAAAATCCCTAATCAATGTGATTGATGTATGTATGAATGTATGGTGATTATTTATATATTTGGGGTTGTAATTATTAAATGGAGGCTGCGTACTCCTTTTATTTTTCATGTAATCTTTATTTTTAGCATAGTCAATTGTTGATGTAAATGCTATGAGGATTACGTGGAGGAGCCTTTTAAGTCGGCGAGCTCTTTGGGGCCCGATTCTTGAAGAGTTCAAGAAACCAAGAAGAAGCGAAGAGCGGCTCTCCGTTATTAAAATATTAAAATGATTAAATGTGGTCTCATTGGCTCGAGACCCATTAAATCATAATTCCATGATCACCACGTAGGATAGATGTTTATGTGATTGACATCTATTTATTTATTATGATTACGTGAGCATGTTAAACTGGTTAATGTGCAAAGTCAGACTTACCTCACCCAAAATTGCGCCTGCATGAAATCCTAGTTAGGAAAATCACTCGCGTTAGGTACCGAAAGGGCGTTGGTAATGACATCAACGTAACCAAGTCCCCGAACTTAAAATCTCTGGTTTCGTAGAACTGGTCGATCTCTCCCAATCGATCAGTAAGGTTTCCGGTCTACCCTCCAAGAAAGACCGGTGGCGACTCCAAATGCATGCACATGTCGCACATGCCACCACGACCACACTAAGGTCGAAAGCGATCGACTCTTATCGTCGAATCCCTGAAAAATACTCCCGCCGCGATTTGGTATGGGCTTGGGAGGGCCCGCGCCGATCCAAAGCCCGCGATCCTCACCCTTATGCGGGGGAAGGCCCGCGATCGGTAATCCATTAGCCGCGTCCTCTTTCGGACGGGTCGCGACAGCTGGCGACTCCACTGGGGAGTTCTGTTCTAGAACCTATGGTTCTAGACCCCAAGTGAACTTAGGCCGTAATTAAAACGCTGAGTGATATTTCTAACCCTGCAGGCGCTCTTGAAGGTGAGGTAAGTCCGCTCATGGTAGGTGTTATATGTTTTTGCAGATTGGAGAGATAAGTGGTGTAGTCCGTGATTAACATTGTCTTATGTAGGTTGGCGTAGGAATGTATGTTGTATGGATGATTTGAAGCGTCGATTGATAAACTGTTGTGCGTGACTTGCATTGTGATACTCACAACACATGAACACACACAATGGCGCCTAAAACCCCGGGCGCCGCCGCCTATAGGAAAACAATAGAAGGGATTGAAAATGGAATCTCCGTGAGGAAAAACACGGGGTAATCCACTTTTCAATTCCGCTCATTTTGAACTATGGATCGAGCCCCAATGCAACGATAGTTGTGCAATGGAATCTGCTCTTTCTAGAACTCGAGATGGGAACCTTGGCCTTAGGTACCAAGCCCAATCTTTTGATTTTTAGAGTCAAACCTCACTGGTCTCATGCGCATGTATGTGAATGATTGGTACACCTCGAAACCAAAAGGTCATTCAGCGCCGCTTATGAATCAAAATCCAAAGACTTGTGTGAAGAATCAATCGCGAGTTTAAACGAACCAGGATGGCATGGAAAAGCGCTGGACCACCCTGGAGAGTCAACTGATGGGGCAAATCCCACTTAACTAGGGCAAACGCCACCTAACCGGGGCAGCCGGGTCAAGTGTAAAGACGTGTCGTTCCTAATTGATTTTCAATCAGATACCGGCATAATATTTCCTATCTTTTCCTCTCAGGTGAAAAACAGGTAGAGAAGGAAAATCCATTTGTGGATAGACACGAGGGACATGTTTTACATGGCATACATTTGTCGAAAATGTCCTCATCCGATCACATGCAAGATGATCATGGAACGATGGTGAAACTGTAATCGTTCCAATAAGCCCTTCGAATATTATACCTGATGGGGACCTTTATGTCTTTTGTCTACAGGATAGGATGGTCAAAGACAAACGAAGGAAAATTTGTCTTCCCTATAAGACGAAAAGAAATGTGCCTTCAGCAGATGTCACCCATTGGGATTGCAATGACAAATTGAATCAAATTATGAAGATGGAGCAACCTAATTAGGATTGGCTCTCCCTAAGTCGAAAAAGTTGTATCCGTTCCAAATCAAATTGACTGGTTCACGAGTTGATATGGTTTCTCATTCTTGCAGGTGATGACAAAAATGAATGGGACCACTGAAAAATTTCCAGCATCTTGGATGCCAGAAGTGACCAGAGCGGGGATAGTAAATCCGTAGTCATTTCAATTAAAGCGGAGCCATCCATTTGGTAAAAGGACGTATCGTTCCAAAATGATTGTTTTTCTATATGGGAATAATGCTTCCTTCCTTTTCCTCTCAGATGATGATCAAAAGCAGAGGACTCATGATGCAGTGCTTTCCAATGACAAACAGGGAGTACCCCTTTTCATGGCATCTCAGACATGCACTGTGGCTAAATATTTTCAAGAGCATTCTAATGGCTCAATTTGTGAGCAAAACCTTTGAGAAAACCTGAAGAAGTTTCTCATCATTTAGAAATATCCGTGAAAAGAACACTTGAAAAGAAAAATTCAAGTTTTGCAGATTGACACATCTGATAAAAATGTTTTCTCTGAATAGAGTGAAAAGCACGAACTCATTTTTCGTTGCAAGCATACCTAACATGCATCATGTATATCATGCACATATCCTGCATACAGAGAACCCAAAGGGAGAAATGCCGGTTCCCGCAGGATAATTTTCGAGGGTAAATTGTATCGACTCCAATAGTCAATTATACATGCCCTTTACTCATGAGGTCTCTTCTCTTCAACAGGCAAACATCAAATACTTCAAATGGCGACGATGATCGAGAGAATCACAAAACCGCCACACGACAAATCCCAAGGCCGTCAAGCCACCTAGAGACGGATAAAAATAATTGAAGATTCTGACAATTGAGATAGAAGATCAGAATCAGCGAAACCCATGGGAGTGCATGGACGTTGTCAAAATTGAATTGCAAATTGCCAACAAACACGGAAAGTGCTAAGGCATGTTGCCAAGACGAACACCGCCCAACTGGGGCAAATCAGTTTTGGACGTAATCAGGAATCATATCACGAACAGCACCCACAAATGCAGACGAGATGAAGCAATACTCATCATCCACATCAATATACGATATTGAAACGACCTCCATCAAATGAGAAGCGTCAATAATCGGCGAAAGAAGGGAATACATCAGTAAGACGTCATCATGAATCCCAAGAGAAAAGACACCCCCAAAGAGGATGGGGATTGCAACAAAATGCAGGAATGAAGTTAGCTGGGGCAAGCGTCACCTAGCTACGACAAATCACACCCAACTGGGGCAAGTGAATCATTTGTGCGCCGGACAAAGAATGACGTTTCTCCTCTGGCAAAGTCAATGGACGCAATAACAGAGTCGTCCGCATCATAATCAAACCCCAAGATACGAATATGGGTGAACGGTAACATTGTATCGTTCCAATTTGGTCTTCGAAGACCACATGCCTAACATGAGTTTTTACTCGCTTAACAGGAAGTCGTTGGCACCGAAAGCCTCAAAAGAAAAGAACTCGCCAACGAGGAGGCGAATAAAATTATTGACCTTGGGAGTCAGCACCCCAAGAAATGGTCTTTGATTACAAGATCGAGTGGAGGGTAAAAAGTATCGCTTCCACACTTCATGCTTTGACATGCATTTCGATAACAATTTCTTTTTTCCTTGAATAAAAGGAACTCTGAAGAGTGGCGCTGGAATGCGTCCAAAAATACAAATGGATCTCCTCTGGGGCAAATCCTTGAGAATGATTCATCGCCAACCAAACGGAGGGATCAAGGCCACAAGATAGAGGGCCAGATTCTGCAAGCCGCGCGTTTGTGTTCAAATGAAAACGCCAAGCAAGAACAAGGCGGTATCGTTCCAATTGGTCTTGAATTTTGGAACACAAACTGACACTTATTGTTTGTTTTTTACAGGGGCTTGCCATCAGGGCAAAACGGGTTTTCACATCCCATGTATTACCCGTTGGAAATACATGACCAAGGGTAAATTGTATCGTTCTAATTTTTTGAAAAATTCGTGAACGTACAATAACATGTTTCTTCCGCATTTTCAGGGATCTCCAGCCTCTAGGGACAGGTAAGTATCCATTTCCCCAATCCATTGAAGATGTTGAATAAAAAACAGAGAAGAAAAGAAAAGCTCTCAGAATATGATGTCTAGAAAAGACATAGAATTCTAACTTCATTGGCATTCATGTTTTGAAACAGGAGGTTGTCTGAACATGAATAAGAATATGCATGGTGCATCATAAAACCCCTTTGACGGGTAAAATTTTTGGAGAAAAAGAAAGAGATTTTTCCAATCAAAAGTTGTTCAAAACTTTCAAAAGGACGTTTTCTCAAAAGACGAGAGGCAAAGCCTAATCCAAACACGTCCTATACACACTTGAGAGAGAAGTGGAGCGGATCAGATAGCAAAATCTGGACCTACGGAAGTAGGGATTATTCGCAGCAATTACATAGATTGGGATGACGGAGGCATTCGTTTCATATCCCCAAACACTACAAGTGACCATTGACAACCCCTTTAAACGGCGGTTTTCATTCTCAACCCTGTCAAGAACCACCCTACATCGGGGCAAAATGGAGGTGAGTCCAGCAGCATCAAGAGAAAATGGTTAGAAATTTTCTTGCTCGGGCTAACATTAATCTTTGTGTGTTGTTTATATGGTAATCCAAGTGCCATAGGATGACGAGAAGCATTCATTTCTCTATCCCACACACTGAATCCTTTGCACAGCCAACTTGAGCCTGCAAATTCTTTTCATGAACCCATTGGTGATCATCCCAAGACGGATGCCGCACCACTTCAAAAATGGAAGAGTTCAAGACTCAGGGATTACGAAGAGAATTCCCGGACTGATATTTAAAGCATGTTTAGACTATATGTCTAACATGATCCCATGAAGATGAGAAAAAGTGGGATTTCAAAAATGAATGAGAAAAATCCACAGCATTAAGAAAAAGCAAAGTGCCTGGTAAAGCAAGGCCGATGCTCGTGAAAATTGTTAAATTGACCCCCAATGAAGCCTCGTGAGGAAGAGAGAAAAACCTCTAAAGGAGCCAAATCCAAAAGGCTGCTCCCCGAATGCTATTAAGCGCAGAACAAAGACATAGAGAGAGTCAGTCTCTGAATGCAACAAGAGACGCTCCTTAAAGAGCTGGTGCACACCGCAAGATAGGTTGCGCGCCTCAAAGGCTAAAGATGCAGAAAAGAAAGGACATGTGGCAAATTTGCAATGATCACCAATGTCAAACCCCTCATAAATTCTGGGCCAAAAACAAGCCTTTTTCGGTCCCCGATCCTACCAACATCACAACCCTGAAACAGTCTTCTCTGACTAAGACACTTGGGTTAACATATAGCTCAGCTCGAAGAAGTACG
Source organism: Rhodomyrtus psidioides (assembly GCA_021437785.1). Lineage (NCBI taxonomy): Eukaryota > Viridiplantae > Streptophyta > Magnoliopsida > Myrtales > Myrtaceae > Rhodomyrtus > Rhodomyrtus psidioides. Next base: position 156,207 of record JAILYB010000289.1, on the reverse strand, counting down.
AGCAAGACTATTTCTTTCTCATTTTGCAGGGTTCTTGACTTGTAAACCCGGAGCAGATGGTGAAAACTTTCATTCAATGACCTTGACTCAAAAGTGAGTCCCCCTTGAAGACCAATATCCAAGCCCAACATTACGGTCCCGTGGAAGACCTCCCGACCGATCAAAATGTATGCGCTGCGAATGAGCCTAAAACCTAGGCACAGGTTAGTAGGGAATCGAGTGCATCCCCTATAAAAAACCACGATCGTAAAACAGGTGAGAAGACCTCATTGTCGAGAAATATTCCAATTGATGTTTTGAACAAACTCTTTTTGGAAGTTTCAAATTGTTGGATCCAGATTTTCCGCGCAAGGGATTTGTGATCACATTTGCATGTTGCAAGAATGCTTTGGATAACCTCCAGCAGCAAAATGCACATTTCATGATTAAAACTTAAATCATACGGTTTTGTCAAAATGGACAGCCGTGGTCTTCCCAAAGATTACTAACGTTTTCTTGGTGAAGAAAAATCTTTCAGGCTCAAACTTCTGCAGGATACCTGGAGAACCCAGCTCCCAGAATGTCGCCTCAACGGACCCAAGTGAAGCTTTGTCAAGGTAAAATCTTTCACTGCTTCAAAATTGAATTCCCGGCAAATTTCGGGATCTTGCAAAAGAAAGGGTGAGGATAGAACCCTTTTTCAAAAGAAGTCAGCAAACTGTCCCAGCAGGACGTGGAGAATCCTCGTCCTAGGACACCCTTTTCAAAACTTAGGCAGTCTCATCGGATGTGGAAAACCCTCGTCATGAGACACCTTTTCAAATATCAAACTGTCTCATCGGACGTGGAAAACCCTCGTCATGAGACACCTCTTCAAAATTCAGGAAGTCTCGTCATGAGACCCCTTTTCAAAATATCAAACAGTCTCATCGGACGTGGAGAACCCTCGTCATGAGACCCCTTTTCAAATATCAAACTGTCTCATCGGACGTGGAAAACCCTCGTCATGAGACACCTCTTCAAAATTCAGGAAGTCTCATCGGACGTGGAGAACCCTCGTCATGAGACCTCTTTTCAAATATCAAACAGTCTCATCGACGTGGAGAACCCTCGTCATGAGACCCCTTTTCAAATTCAGGCAGTCTTATCGGACGTGGAGAACCCTCGTCATGAGACCCATTTTCAAATTTAGGCAGTCTCATCGGACGTGGAGAACCCTCGTCATGAGACCCATTTTCAAATTTAGGCAGTCTTATCGGACGTGGAGAACCCTCGTCATGAGACACCCTTTTCAAATCAAACCAAGGTAGAAACCGCCTGAAGGGTCAAATCAAGGTAGATACCGCCTGAAGGGTCAACACATGGTAGATACCGCCTGAAGGGTCAACACAAGGTAGAAACCGCCTGAAGGGTCAAATCAAAGGTAGAAACCGCCTGAAGGGTCAACTCAAGGTAGAAACCGCATGAAGGGTCAAATCAAGGTAGAAACCGCCTGAAGGGTCAAACCAAGGTAGAAACCGCCTGAGGGATCACATTAATGGTAGAAACCGCCTGAAGGGTCACATATGGTAGAAACCGCCATAAGGGTCAATTCATTGGTAGAAACCGCCATAAGGGTCAACTCATTGATAAATATCGCAGTAAGGATCAACACAAAGGTCTGATCCACCATACGGATCAAAATCCTTGGCAAATCCCAAAGCGTGGGATGCGCCTTCCTTAGGTTCCTACAAGTTAGGAATCCCATCATGGTATGACCTACCATACAGGTCAGAGCTTAATCTCCCTAGGATATTCTGAATGACGAGTCCTAGGCATCTTCTTGAAAGTCGTCGCAACCGGCAGCATCCGACAGGTGAGCTTCAGGTAAGCCTCTCTCACTCCGGCCCATGTTCAAATTGTTAGAGCAAACCGGGGATTGATTTGAGCTTTTATCAATAGGCTTAAAGATCCGATGTCATAACATTTCTTCTCTTATTTTCCCAATTGAGTCGGTTAGGAATCAGGTGCCACCTTATCTTTGAGAGAAACCTCTAACGAGATTCCTCTCAAAGAGGGGCAGCTGTTGACACCTGATTTTTTTACCATTTATTATTGTGATTTTTATTCTTTAAAATTAATTAAAAATATCAAAAAAGGTCATAAAATCACAAAATCAACTTTGGAAGCCTTGGTTTAACCTTAGGAACCAATTTTGAACAAAAAATATTTTTCGGTATTTTTAATATTTTTCGAGTTTATTTAATTATAAAAATACCCAAAAAAATCAGAAAAATACCATTCGTGGTCAGAAAAATACCCAAAAATATTCGATAATTTTGTTTTAATTTCCTCTTCAAGTGTGTCACTTTAAATCTCAAAAATTCGGCTCGGGTCACTATGTTCCTTCACAAACATAAACTCGAACCGAGCCTAAAAAAAATCATTTTCGAGTTTTTTAGTTTTCAATTCTCACTTTTTATAAGCTATGACATTGGATTCTAAAGTCTTAAAGTGCAATTAGGTCAATTTGCCCTCCAATTTAATCAATTTTTACCGAAAGGGCTTAATTGCACATTTTTCTTTCAATTAGTCCCCGGTTTCACGGATGTATACGTATGCTCTACGTATTTATACGTCATACGTATTTATATATTATGCATATTTGTACTGTTTGGTAACCTCTTTAACTCTTGTAATAATAATAATGGTTATTATTTTTAACACCTTTGTTAGTGCCTTTTTTTTTAGCATTTTTGTATTGTGAGTGCTATTGCTAGTGCTATTTTTAAATAGCATTTTTTGTATTATAAATTGTGAGTGCTATTGTTAGTGCTATTTTTAAATGACATTTATTTATCATAAATTGTGAGTGCTATTGTTAGTGCTATTTTTAAATGGCATTTATTTATCATAAATTGTGAGTGCTATTATTAGATAGAATTTATAATTGTTAGTGCTATTTTTAAATAGCATTTTTGTATTATAAATTGTGAGTGATATTGTTAGTGCTATTTTTAAATAGCATTTTTGTATTATAAATTGTGAGTGCTATTGTTAGTGCTATTTTTAAATGTCATTTATTTGTGAGTGCTATTTTTAGATAGAATTTATAATTGTTAGTGCTATTTTTAAATACAATTTATTGGAATGTATTTTTGGCTATAAAAGGATGGCAAGAGTTTTGAGGTTAAAGGAGGGAGACATTTGTAGAGTGTGCAAATTTTTGAGAGCTTAAAGAGAAGAACACAAACACTCTCTATATTCTCATAATTTTGAGTGAGCAAAATATACTAAGTTCGGAATATTGATTCCGCAAATTGCTAGCACAATTGTTGTGGAATTATTAGTCGTCTCCCCGTTCGTCAATTGGTGGTGTGTCTGAACTAGAGGCCTAACACTTGTGGAGGCTGAGATCGAAGAACATCGAACCGACACCTCCGTTCAAGCATGCTACAAGAGGTAGTCTATTTACTCCCTTTGAGGTTTTGTGATTTTTTTCGATTGAAATGCACGAAGTACGCCTCTAGAGATACATGTATGTGTTGTTATTTATTTCCGCTGCGTTTACTAATTTTTATTTGCCCGTACGTGTTACGTGGATCCCAACAGCGGTATCAGAGCCAATCCTTAGGTGTTTTCGTGCATTTAATTGATTTTTGCAATTTTTGCAATACTATGGCCAATATGTATTAACGAATTGTTCGTCTTACATGGCTAATGGAGGTTGATTATTTTTTATGATAAATTAATCAACGTAGCAAAAATTGAGACTAAATCAATTTTGAATCGAAAATTTATGGCTATCTTATTTTACGTAAAAATTCTGAATATGACTCAACGTAGAATTTTTATTGTGCCTTCCTAAGTTTTAAATTGTGAATTTATTACTTACGTGGAAGGGTGGTGATCATGGAAAAATCCCTAATCAATGTGATTGATGTATGTATGAATGTATGGTGATTATTTATATATTTGGGGTTGTAATTATTAAATGGAGGCTGCGTACTCCTTTTATTTTTCATGTAATCTTTATTTTTAGCATAGTCAATTGTTGATGTAAATGCTATGAGGATTACGTGGAGGAGCCTTTTAAGTCGGCGAGCTCTTTGGGGCCCGATTCTTGAAGAGTTCAAGAAACCAAGAAGAAGCGAAGAGCGGCTCTCCGTTATTAAAATATTAAAATGATTAAATGTGGTCTCATTGGCTCGAGACCCATTAAATCATAATTCCATGATCACCACGTAGGATAGATGTTTATGTGATTGACATCTATTTATTTATTATGATTACGTGAGCATGTTAAACTGGTTAATGTGCAAAGTCAGACTTACCTCACCCAAAATTGCGCCTGCATGAAATCCTAGTTAGGAAAATCACTCGCGTTAGGTACCGAAAGGGCGTTGGTAATGACATCAACGTAACCAAGTCCCCGAACTTAAAATCTCTGGTTTCGTAGAACTGGTCGATCTCTCCCAATCGATCAGTAAGGTTTCCGGTCTACCCTCCAAGAAAGACCGGTGGCGACTCCAAATGCATGCACAAGTCGCACATGCCACCACGACCACACTAAGGTCGAAAGCGATCGACTCTTATCGTCGAATCCCTGAAAAATACTCCCGCCGCGATTTGGTATGGGCTTGGGAGGGCCCGCGCCGATCCAAAGCCCGCGATCCGCACCCTTATGCGGGGGAAGGCCCGCGATCGGTAATCCATTAGCCGCGTCCTCTTTCGGACGGGTCGCGACAGGTATACTCTAAAAAAGAATCGAAAGTCAGGTGAGGAACCTACGGCTCAGGCTCCCACGATCCACACGAGGCAGATTCCTCCCCAAGGGTACCTACCCAAGAGGGCTAGATATCGCCAATGTAGATGGTAGGCGGGAATGAATACGAAAGTCTCAAGTGCCATCAAACACAAGATCCTTTTCGCATCCTTTCCCTATCTAAGGTAACCTAAGGGTGGTTGCAGTCGGGGTTTGACCGCCAGTGTGTGCGATGTGTCGTGATCATCACAATGCAAAGTCATGCACAGTAGTTGGTATCAAAACACCGCTTCAGTATGTGCATAAAGATAAACATACATTCCCAACTCCAACCTGCAGGAAAAAATGTCAACAATCACTCCACCCCTTATTTCTCCAATCTGCAAAAACATCTAACACAATGGTTAGCATACGTACCTCGCCTTCGAGAGCATCTGCAGAAAACAAGGTCAGGTAAACCAAACAACTTTTTAATTGGCTCAAATCCTCTGGTCTGCGAAACCAGAGATTCTGGGTTCGATCCCCAGCGGAGTCGCCAGTCTGTCGCGACCCTCTCGAGCTCGGGGCGGGAGCGGGCTAATGGGCCGCCCGATCGCTGGCTGGATCGGACGCGGGCCTCTCCCAAGGTCCATTTCCCAAATCGCAACTGCTGGATGTACGTGGTCGACCTTCAGTATGGTCTAGTGACATGTGATGAGTGTACATGTCAAGGAGTCGCCACCAATCGTTTCGTGGAGGGTACGATCGGAAACCCTATCGAATAGTTGGGAGTGATCTATTCGATTCTGCGGAAACCAGAGAAGTGGGTTCGGGGACTTAGTTACGCCAACTGTCAAAGTTGACGCCCTTTCGGTACCTAAGCTGAATGGTTTATCTGATCCTAGGATTTCATACAGACGAGTGGGGTACAGATCCTAAATCTAGGAGTTTATGCATATGGGAAATACTACCCTATCACTCACAATCAGTAGAAATAAGTGCACAAATCGAGGATCCAGTACATGCGGATAAAACACATAAAATCAGCATGGCATCCCTAATGAGGCCCTATTAGCCTAGAGAAATATCAATCAAGGCTCAAGAATGATTTTGGCATGATTTGCCCATGAGGGGCAGAATCGTAATTTTGAACAATTTGGGGACAATTCACCTTAAAAAGGGCAAATTCGTAATTTTTGATGAATTGGGAAGTCAAAAGACGGAGGAAATAGGATTGGCCATCAATCCAATCCATTTCCTATTTTTCGGGATTTTTTAGAATTTTTCTGGAATTTAAGAGTGATTTTACCCTCAGAAGGGTAAAATCGTCATTTTAGACAAAGATGAGAACTGAAAATCTCAAATATTAGGGCTGGTCGTCCACCTGACCCAAACCCTAACTTTATGCAATTTTCAGAACTTAATTGGAATAAGAAAGATGATTTTCCCTATGAGGGGCAAAATCGTCATTTTGAGAAAAGGTGCGGGACTTGAAAACCCAAACCTAAGAATTGGTCGATTACTCGACCCTAATTCTTACCTTGGTATTATTGGTCTTATCTCGCATACATGGCAGAGGCGACTTACCCCTAAAGGGTAATGTCGTCAAGTCTCGGGAAAAATGGATAAGAAACCCCAAAAATAGGGTTGACCAGTTATCTGTGATTCGGACCGGGTTGACCTGACCCACTCGGGTCGGAACCCGGCCTAGACCCGGATCCGCGAAACCGAAGACCAAAGCGACGCCGTTTGATGCTTTTTATTTTTTTGGTTTTAATCGGTTTTAATCCTACGGTCCCTAATGAATCGCGTGGCTGATCTGTGCCCATTGGATCTGATTACTAAAACCTACGGTTCAGATTGAAGGGAGACCCGATCAGAGCCGTCTGATCAGATTACTTGAACCTACGGCCATGATTAGATCCGGAGACTTGATCTAGACCGTCGATTCATACTAACCTAAACGACGCCGCTTGACCATATATCCGGACGGCACCGTTTTGGCGGGTTTTGATTTTTCAATTTTCGAATAATCCTAATTTCTAATCGGACGGCCACCATTTATTAGATCCGATTATTCTTGGCCGTTGGATTCTTTTTATTTGAATAACAGACCCTAACGGCCGTGCTGACTCGACGCTACGTAGACCAATCGCGCATCGCCACCTAGGCCTTTGACCTCTCCGGCGGTGATCCAATGGTGGAACCTCGACGGAATCGAATGAGACCGGCGGCAAACGACTCGTTTATGCTTCGTACGCAACATATCGTAAGATTACATGATTTCATTCACAGGATCAAGCGCGAACAAGCACGAACCAGTATATACACATACACTCAAATCGCTCGATCCATGGCGTAATGAACCAATTGATTAACAGGGAAGCACCATTCAATGTTCAAGAAACTTACCTCGAGCTCCGATCGAGCTCGCTCGGCCCAGATTCGGCTGGGGAAAGATGAACAGTGGCTCGACAATGGAGGTTGGATTTGAAGACTCGATTGGGCATGTTAAGACAAAACCGATGCAAACAAGATACGCGATGATGGTCAGTGATGTTCAGGGAATGAAACGCCCACACTAATTGCATGAATGATCAATAAACACATGAATCGCCATGAAAGCTTGAAGAAACGCTCGAGACTGCAGCGCACCTGTTCTCGCGGATTCCTCGTGCGCGGCCGGCGGTGATCGATTCCGGGGACTTTGGGCGACTTTTTGGTGGTCTCGTATCGCTTTGGTTTGGCCTGGGAAGACCCAACCAGCACCCTGCAATTCGAGCTCAAATTCTCGACGACGGGGGTCGGAGAACGAGCTCTGCTTCGCGTTTTCTCCTTCTCTCTCGATTCAGTTTCTCTTTCTACAACTGAATCCACCGTCCTCTTCAACTGAAAGCGATCACGAGCTTATATAGCTCCTGAGGATTTTGGCGCCGATTTGGGGAGTTCCAACTGACTCCAAAAGCACGTGCCATCACGTGATTTTAGGTCCAAACGGCGTCGGGGAAGATGGGTGAGTCGTCCAACTCTGTTTGGTTCCTCGGCGGGTTCCTTCTCATGCAAATTTGGCACGAATTTGAGCTGCGTTTGATTTTGTTGACTTTTCGCAGCTTCGGAACTTGACCGACTGATTACCCCTTCCTCCGGCGACCATTGGCCTTGGGGTTGGTCTCGATCGGTAGGTTTCGAGGTAAAGAACAAGACGCCCACCATTCCTCTTTCAATTAGTCGCGAATTGCCCTTCAATTTGGCGTTCGAAACTCAGTTCATCACTGTTCATCTGCTCGAGCTCTATTGGGGAAGACGACACTGTAGCAAACCGGTCTGACCGGCTCGACCGGCGGTCTGACCGGTCAGAACCGGCTCCGACTCACCATTTTCGAAATTAAACCCAAATTAATGGGAAATTTTTGCAATTGAACCTCATAATCGAATCTAGGGCATGAATTCTATCTAGAAATGTGGTTTTGCCCAAAAGTTTTCATCAATTTCTACAAAATCCCCAAATTTTCATTTAATTGGAAATTGGGGATCGTGTAATTGAGGATGTAAATGATCAAATTGAGTCAAACCACCTATGCCAATTGATTTAAAATGGTGAAATCCATTGGGTAGCATGTCCAATTTGCAATGATAGCCCTTGAATTGAAAGTAATTTCAATTATGCTTAATTTCAAGGACTAAAATGCAATTTTAGTATGTAATTTTGTCAAATCCATGCAATTGAGCAAATTGCGCAAACAATTGGGCTAAATTGAGATAAGGGATAGTTAGATTGAATGTCAAGATCTTAAAAAATGCCAAAATTGCAAATTAAAAGACTCAATTGTTATTTTTTTCTTCAAATTCAATAGTACGGGTTACAAAGGAACACCTAAAATTGAATCTGATTTTGATTTTTTTGAGAGGTCAAAAATACAAGGGATTAAAAGGAAAAATATTGGATATTTTTCCATATTTTTGTGACTTCAAATGCTATTTTTCTTGATTTTTTAAGTGTTTTTTCTATTTTCCAAAAATACTAAAAAATATGAAAAAATGTGAAAAATTATTTTTTGGTCAAGAATGGTTCCTTGGGCTTGGCCAAGGCCACCAAAGTTGATTTTGTAATTTTTTGACTTTTTATGGATTTTTTTTATGATTTTTCAAAAATAAAATTGAAAAAGACTAGGTCAAAAATCAGGTGTCAACAGTTATGAACTGGATATGGTGGTGTAGGGTATACTGCCTTAGTCTACGAAGTACCCATACCGTCGCTGCACAGGCCCTTTCAACTGGTACATATTTTACTTCAGATGGCGTGAATTTCTTACTCAGATAATAGATTGCCCTCTCTTTTCCATCTATCGGGTTTGTTTGGGCAAGTAAGGCCCCCAAGGACTCTTGTCGTATGGTCAGGTATAAGGTCAATGGGTGACCAGGAATTGGTGGCACAAGCACCGGTGGTGTGATCAAATAGTTCTTGATCATTTGGAATGCCCTGCTGCACTCGGCATCCCATGTTATTTTCGCGCCTTTTTTAAGCAATCTGAAGATTGGCTTAGCTACATCAGACATCTGATTGATGAATCTAGCAATATAGTTCAATCTCCCTAGAAGGCTTCTCCTTAATACCTGTATGTGATCTTGTCCTTTTTTGGATTTAGCGATCATGTCATCAACATATACTTCAATCTCTTTGTGGATCATGTCATGGAATAACGTGACCATAGCCTTCTGGTAGGTAGCCCCGGCGTTTTTCAATCCAAAGGGCATGACTTTGTAGCAAAAATTTCCCCATGGTGTGGTAAATGCAGTTTTGGGTTTGTCTTCTTGTTTCATGAAGATTTGGTTGTATCCCGAGAATCCATCCATGAATGAGAATAATTCATAACCCGCTGTACTATCCACCAATACATCAATGTGGGGGAGTGGAAAATCATCTTTTGGGCTTGCTCTATTCAGATCTCGGTAATCTACGCAGATCCGAACTTTTCCGTCTTTCTTCATGACGGGTACTATATTTGCAATCCAGTCTGAATATGGGATAGCTTCAATGAAGCCTACCCTAAGAAGTTTCATGACTTCTTCCTTGATCTTGTCTTCTAACTCGGCTTTCATCCGCCTGCTGCCTTGTTTGACTGGCTTGATGCCGGGATCTGTGGGCAATGCATGTTCCACGATCTTAGGATCAAGGCCTGGCATATCCGCGTAAGACCATGCGAAGATGTCTTGATATTCTTTTAGTAGCTTGGTGAATTCGAGCCTTTCATCTCGGGATAGGTATCCGCCGATCTTGACCTCTTTGACGTTCGCGGTGTCTCCCAAATTAATAACGACTGGTTCTTCTGAGGTAGGAGGCTTTGACTCTTCAAAGGTGTTCCAATCCCTACGGATAGACGCGTAATCCTCGTCTTCATCTTCCTCGATGTTATAGGAGTGGTTAATGGAGGGATCTGAATTTTGTAACAACCTGGTATGCAAGTTTGAGATGATATGCCTGAAATGTCATGAGTATGGTTAGTTTGTGCTTAGTAAAAATGACATGCATGATCATGTAAAGTCTTTTCGAAAAAGTTTTCGAAACAGATATAGGTGCAAAGGGGACTAATCCTCATGTCATTGGATATCCCGGCCCCCATGAAATTTTTTTTTTTGAAGATTAGGAATCATATGGCAAATCAGGCCTCAAGCTTCTATATGGAAGACCATTATCATCATCGGGCTGATTCGTAGTTCCATATGTCCTTAACAAAACATGCGTAGTTTTATTGAATGCAAGAAGGGCCGCGTTACAAGATGTGCTATTTGGACCAACGGCCTGGGATCTAAAGGCGTTTTCCTATGCATACAACAAGGAAAGAAAATACAATGCAATGCAGAAAGCTCTAAACGCAGTATTTAAAGATAAAGGTAGAGTCTCTTTACTCAGAAGAAGTGACTTCATTGTCCAACCACTCCAAGATGACATTCACAGATTCATCTTCAAGAAAAGGGTTTGTCAGATCTGGTTCTATCGGTGAAGTGACATCCTCTTCAGATAGCCATTTGGAGTTCTGGTTGAAGTAGGCATTTAAGGGATTTCTGAACATTCGAAACCTGCCTTTCCAGGTTGGAGAACCGATGAATGAGTTATTCGGGCTGTTTTCGCCTCCACGGCGTCCCAGGCTTTTGCTTCGGCCTCGGCCTGTTGCTTTCGGGAGAGAATCATTCATGGGATATTTCTGGTACCCCAAGCCCATTCTATGTGGATTAGCCTTCAACTGTAGTGGGGTATTTATACCCTGATTATGTTTGCCTAGGCCTTTTTCAGGATTGAACTCGTATGCCAGCAGCATCTTAGCTGGTAGAAGACTGGCTTCTGAGATGTAGGGAGTTCTCAACTTCGACCCTACTGGGGTATGAACTGTTGCCACCAATTCTAGGGAGTGATAGCTCGCTTCAGTTTTCTCTTCAGGCTCAATATAGGGAATGGCACTGTTCTGGTATGCCTGGAGGTCGACTTCCCCATGTACGGTAATCACCTTCCCATCTACAACGGAACGTACTTTTTGGTGCAGGCTCGAAGGGACAGCTCCTGCTGTATGGATCCAAGGTCTTCCTAGTAAGAATCCAAATGCACTGGGCAGATCCATTACTTGAAAGTTTATAGAGAACTTTGTTGGGCCGATAAATACGTCAAGCTCGATCTCACCCTCTACCGTCTTCTTCATGCCATCGAATGCTCTTACAGCTGTCTTGGATGCCTTGATCATCTCTTCATTGATTCCCAGCCTCCTTATGGTAGCCAAAGGACAGATGTTAAAGGCTGATCCATTATCGATCAATACGTGTGCCACTCTTTTGCCGTTACATTGGGCGGAGATGTATAAGGCCTTATTGTGCCCTCTTCCTTCCATGGGGAAGTCCTCGTCAGAGAAGCTTAATTGGTCTTTCAAAAGAATTGCTCCTATAAAGTCCCTTAGTTGTAATTCATTAATTGTTTCAGGGACATGTACTTCGTTGAGCACCTTCAACAGCGCGTTCTTGTGCTTCTCTGAATTGATGAATAGGTCTAATAGGGATATCTGAGCGGGCATCTTTCTCAGCTGCTCTATTACTTCAAACTCGCTGGTTTTGATGATCGATACGAGTTTTTCGGCATCTTCCTTTGAGACCTCTCTTTTTTCGGATTCACCCTCCCTGGGGGCATAAAATCTTCCAGACCTCATTACTGCATCTACTTGTGTTGTCCCATAGTCCCAATGGACTACTTTAGGATCGTACTCTTCTGCTGGGGGGACTTTTATGGTTATAGTTGTCAGATGAGGTATCTCTGGTCCTGACGTGTTGCCCTCTTCTTCTTGAGGTAGTTGAATCACGACAGGTTTAACTGGGCAATCTTCCACCTTGTTCAGGTTATCCAGTTCATCCAATCTAATCACCACGGCCGTGGCTACTTCGATCATCAATATGGCGTTGTCGAGTTCTTCCATACCGTTTGAGGTTCCCGGTTGAGAGAGATCATCCACACCTCCCCATCCGTCCGGTATGATGTCTTCAATCTTCTGATAAAAGCTGGGAGGAGCTGAATATTTTACTTTGAAATTGTACCCTCCAGAATCTTGACCCAGGTTGTCTATAATTTCGCCCTTCTCAAGTGTGTCAGCCATAAACTTGAAGTCCGCTAGACTTCTCCTCCTGACTTCTATTTCGTCTTCTTCAAATTCTTCTTCTGATTGAGTGGCCGGCCCCAGATCGTTTGCCAATTTCTTACGTGAGGTACCACAGGTGCTACTCTGCTCAACTGTGATCAAGAAGTGGTTTCCTTTCAAAGATAGAGATGCTTCAATCCCTTCAAATTCTTCATCAGTACTATCGGACATTATACCTAGGCCCATCATCTTGGCGATACATAATTTCTTTTGGTCAGTTGATATCTCCCCTTCTTTTGGGTATGATGAAGCGGTTGCTAGCAGGTCGGCCAGTTTAGGCACATCTACCTTCAGTTTAAGGTAGTCTTCTTCTTCTTCAGCGAATATTGCCTCTACTGTTTGATGATCGGGCAACGAATTTTCTTGCACATTTGGGGCTGCGTTGTCAAATTTCAAAATCTGATTATCAATTAGGGCTTGCACTTTTAGCTTCAGGATATAGCAGTTATCCACATTATGCCCTCTTTCGCCCATATGGTAGGCACAGGTCTGGCTCTCATCAAAGCCAGGATACCTTGGAGGGTTTGCCCTAGGTGGTTCTTTCGCAACCAAGTGTTGCTCCAACAGCATCGGGAGTAGCTTGGATAAAGGTCTCGGGAGCTGAGAGAATTGCCTCTGGGGTTGCTTTCTTCTAGGCTCTGGTACCTTTGGCGCTGACCATGATGATCCGCCTTTAGCCTGATTAGAATTGCCAAATGGTTTTAACTTGTGGGGGTCTGGTATAAATGCTATGTCCAGTCCGGCTTCTCTCTCCTTTCTCAAAGGATACTGCTTCCTAGTGGGAGTTTCCTGAGGCCTTCTTTCTCTCAAGGCCCATTCCAGCCTCTCAGCAACCTTAATCAGGTGTGCGAATGTCTGACATCCAGAAGTGTTCAGTCTGTCAAAGTACTCATAGGGGAGTGCTTTCAGGAATAAGTCGATCAGCTCATCTTCTGGGATTGAAGGCTTTACTTGGGTAGCCAAGGCTCGCCACTTCTGAGCATATGTCCTGATCGATTCGCCCCTTGTTTTTGAAGTTCGTAGAAGGTCTTCTCTTGTTGGGGCTGTAGTCGTGTTAAATTTGTACTGCCTGAGGAAGTCTTCTGCGAGATCTTCCCATCCGTCGTAATCTTCCAAATCTAGTTCAATGAACCAGGCCAGAGCGGGGCCGGCCAAGCTCTCTTGGAATGTGTTCATCAATAGTGGAATGTAATCTGAATAGTGTGCCATCTTGCGCAGGTAGTATTTGAGGTGGGCACGGGGACAATCTGTCCCATTGTATTTCCTTACGAACTCTGGTTCTTTATAGTCAGGAGGAGTCTCCACTTTAGCAAAAGGAGATATCTTGTCGAAGCGGGCTAACTCGTAGCCTTGGCTGCTCAGGCATTCTTCGATCTTAGCCAATCTCTTAGCCTCTACCTCTGTTGTCACGGTCTGTTTTCCCTTCTCCTCTTTTTCAAGGTTGATAACAACAGGCGAGGCTTTTTGTTGTGACCGGCTATTTGGTTCGTGAACGTCTTCCTCTGTACGCTGTGTATCTCTCGTCAACTCTTTATCTGTCGTATCAGGTATGAAAGAAATACCAGCGTTGTTCTGGTTGTGAGTCGTCGTCTGTTTAGCTTGGGATGTCTCTAGCATGGTCTTAATGTCAGCCATCATAGTTGCTAGGGCAGTCATATGAGATTCCAGCATGCCTACGCGCGGAGTTAACTCTTGCTGCTCCATTCTTGTCTTTAGGCGAGTTCGGAAGCGATGTGTGGGAAATTCCGTGATGAGAGCGTACCTGTTTCAAAAGATCTCTAGTGAGTGCTTCGCTTATTTTAGCAAAAAGAAGCAGTTAATTCTTTCAGTTGCATGCTTCTTGCCAGTAGATGAGAAAAAGGGCTACCTTATGAGCCTTAGCCTCATGTAAGTAGTTCTTTTAATCATTTCCCGACAAGAACTCATGGAATTAAAAGAAGCGTAATTTCTGACGATAGTTTTTCTTTATGCATTTGCAAAACGTGTTTCACATTCATGCTCATGTGTCCAAAATGGTACTCCATAGAAATGAGAATGTATGAGAAAGTGTCACAATGTTTGCTTATTTTACACTTGACATAATAGCCTATTCAAGTCTAGGACGTTTGAGGTTTAAGGCATCCTCATCATCCCAGCACGGATTCCCCTCTTCAGCCTGGGGCTCCTTATCTTCTGAACACGACAGTGGTCCCATGTCTTCGGGTATGTAAGGTTCTATTCCCGGTACGTACGGCACGATGTATTCGGGTATGTAGGGCTCGACAAGGCTTCGTCGGATCGCTTTGAAGTGTTGAATGTATTCAGTGGTAGCTCTATGGATGTTCTCTTCACGAGTCATGTCTTCTGGCCAACTTACTCCTTCAGCCTGGGAATTCTTCAAAGAGCGTGTGATGGATGTCACCTTGGCTTCAAACTGTTTCTTCTCCTCTTCTGTGAGGGTCTTGCTCGGTATGTCAAAGGAGAAGGTATCAGGTTGCGATGGAGAAGGGATCTCTTGTAGTGCTCCAAACTGCCGAATCACCCTCCTTGGGTAGTATGCAGTAGCACCTGTGAATCCTAGCAGGGGGACTGGACTCCCGTCATCGCAGGTCAATCTGACCTTGCTCAGCGTCGGCAACCTTAGCCGCCATCGGAGTTGCTCAGGTTTTAGGACTTTGAGGAAGTTCTTCCATTCTACAAAGTTAAACTTAGGAACACGTGTATGGGTTCTAACAAACGTTTTAAGAGGGTGTGCATTGGGGCTGATTTCAGTGAAACCCATGCAGATGTGGAATTGTCTGATATGGGATGTGAACCACAGATTCAACAGATCACTAGAAGCTCTAAAGATTCCCTTTTTGCTTTTCTTGAAACGATTTAGGGAGATGAAGGTTTCGGCAAGGAGGATGTTTGAGTAATCCCACCTACAACAGACTTGCCTAGCTACTATAGCCATGATAGGGTCGAAGGTGACAGTTGAGATTGGGAATAGCACAAAGCTAAAGAATGCCAAGATAAAGGCTCTACCAGATTTGGTTCCTTTAGAAGCAAGAAGGCGGGAAAATCGGTCTATAAGGAAAGACAGGGAAACTCTTCCAGAATTGCTTTTCGCATCTACTTTGACTTCATTTAGGTTTGTGTCAAGGAATTCAGCCACCTGACTTAGGGGTTCAAGTCCTATAGGGGGTCGGATGAGCGTATGGGTGAATTCAACTTCGATGACAGCGCTGTATTCCTCGATAGTGGGAGTGATCTCTAATCCTTCCATGCAAAATGTAGCGGTGGTAGGATCCCAGTAGAGCGCCATGGCTTGAATAAAGGCAGGTGGGCACTCAATCTTCAGTAGGTCCAGTAGGTATCCTAGTCGTGACTCCGCATACTTCTGGCTGGCTTCGCCCATGCTCCCACCATGATTGGAGTTCAGCTCGGGGGATCTTGAACACTTGAATATCATTCTTTCCCATCAAGTCTAAAATATGCAAATGATTTTAAAAGGTCAATCGCCAGAAATTACTTTAAATGTATGAATATGCAGATGTCATGAAGCATGCATGAGCTAACTTGATTGCATAGTTCAATTTGAAGAAATGGAGACTAGGACCCTTTTTCAGGTCTTGAAAGCCTGACTCAAAGCCTAATTTGCATTTCAGGGAAGTGAATTATGCAATTTAGTCAGGTTTACTCAGTGACTAAAGGGAACATCAATGTTACATTCCATTGGTCAACACATCAAAGGAACAAAGTGGGATGTACTCTTATTACAGTCAAGATGTCTAATAGAAGAACGGTAAAGAAAGGTTTTTCAAACAAGAAAGCCATAAAAGACAATGGAATGTGAGGATCTAGATCACTCTTTCTTCAGAAGTCTACCCAAATGACAGTCGATCAGGAACTCTCCCTTAATCTAGGGTAGGGGAGTTATCTTCAGTGGTTTGGTCGAGAGGTTGTAGTTCCTCCGGCCACTCTCTAGTCCAGGGTACGATGACTTCGGAAGCCTTCTCGGGTTCCACTTTCTTGATTGTGATACGCCTTGGCTTGGTCTTGATCGCAGGGCGTCTCTTCCTACCCCAAGAAGTAATCATGGGTATGTTCTCTTTGGCCAGCAATTCAGCCTTCCTGCGGGCGTACGCTTCCCTAGCTAGCTGGTTGCGACGTTGTCTCTTCATCTCCAGATAATCCTTCATCATTTCGTTTGATTGTCGCTTGAATCTGAGATTATCAGCGTAGTAGCGGGTTTGACAGTCCTCAGCATACCCCAGCTTACGTCCAGTCAGTTCCCGACCATACACGAATCTAGTAAAGTGTAGCCTCGTGTTTGGTCCGGGGCGAGTAACTTTTCTCAAGTACTCGAAGGTCACCAACTCCGTCGAGCTCTTAGGGAACAGCGACATCCTACCCCATAATCATTGTTGTTCTCATTAGTCACTTGAGTAATCTTTATGATGCTAATGCATATGGGTGTATGCAATGTATGAGTCATATCATGGAGCAGGAAATAAAGTACGTTTAGAGATAAATGTCTTACCAACCACACTTTGGGGGATGTGGAATGCCCCCTGTATCAATGGGTGGTTTTAGGTATACCAACCATCCATGGACATGCGCATGAGACAAGTGGGTATACTCTAAAGAAAAATCGAAAATCGGGTGAGGAACCTACGGCTCAGGCTCCCACGATCTACACGAGGCAGATTCCTCCCCAAGGGTACCTACCCAAGAGGGTTAGATATCGCCAATGCAGATGGTAGGCGGGAACGAATACGAAAGTCTCAAGTGCCATCAAACACAAGATCCTTTTCGCATCCTTTCCCTATCTAAGGTAACCTAAGGGTGGTTGCAGTCGGGGTTTGACCGCCAGTGTGTGCGATGTGTCGTGATCATCACAATGCAAAGTCATGCACAGCAGTTTGTATCAAACACCGCTTCAGTATGTGCGTAAAGTAAACATACATTCCCAACTCCAACCTGCAGGAAAAATGTCAACAATCACTCCACCCCTTATTTCTCCAATCTGCAAAAACATCTAACACAATGGTTAGTGTACGTACCTCACCTTCGAGAGCATCTGTAGAAAACAAGGTCAGATAAACCAAACAACTTTTTAATCGGCTCAAGTCCTCTGGAATTCGTAACCAGAGATTCTGGTTTAGAATAAAGTCCCCAGCGGAGTCGCCAGTCTGTCGCGAACCTCTCCCGAGCTCGCGGAAGGCGGGAGCGGGCTAATGGGCCGCCCGATCGCTGGCTGGATCGGACGCGGGCCTCTCCCAAGGTCCATTTCCCAAATCGCAACTGCTGGATATACGTGGTCAACCTTCAGTGTGGTCTAGTGACATGTGATGAGTGTACATGCCAAGGAGTCGCCACCGATCGTTTCGTGGAGGGTACGATCGGAAACCCTATCGAATAGTTGGGAGTGGTCTATTCGATTCTGCGGAAACCAGAGAAATGGGTTCGGGGACTTAGTTACGCCAACTGTCGAAGTCGACGCCCTTTCGGTACCTAAGCTGAATGGTTTATCTGATCCTAGGATTTCATACAGACGAATGGGGGTACAGATCCTAAATCTAGGAATTCTTGCAGAAGGGAATGGCTACCCTATCACTCACAATCAATAGAAATAAACGCGCAAATCAAGGATCCAATACATGCGGATAAAACACATGAAATCAGCATGGCATCCCTAATAAGGCCCTATTAGCCTAGAGAAATATCAATCAAGGCTTAGGAGTGATTTGGACATGATTCGCCCATGAGGGGCAGAATCGTAATTTTGAATAATTCGGGGAAAATTTACCCTCGAAAGGGTAAATCTGTCTTTTTAGACGAATTGGGAAGTCAGAAAACAGGGGAAATAGGATTGGCCATCAATCCAATCCATTTCCTATTTTTATGGAATTTCCAGGATTTTTCTGGAATTTAAGAGTGATTTTACCCTTGGAGGGGCAAAGTCGTCATTTTGAACAAAGAAGAGAACTGAAAATCTCAAATATTAGGGTTGGTCGTCCACCTGACCCAAACCCTAACTTCAAGCAATTTTCAGAACTCGATTGAGACAAGAAAGACGATTTTCCCAGTAAAGGGCAAAATCGTCATTTTGAGAAAAGAGGCGGGACTCGAAAACCCAAACCTAAGAATTGGTCGCCTATTTGACCCTAATTCTCACCTTGGCATTATCGGCCTTTTCTAGCATGCACAACAGAGGCGACTTACCCCTAAAGGGTAATGTCGTCAAGTCTCGGAAAATTGGATAAGAAACCCAAAAATAGGGTTGACCAGTTGTCTGTGGTCAACCCTCGATTTTTGGGGATTTCTAGAGTGTCTAGGATTTTCCTACAATTTTTCCACATTTTTTTGGGATTTTCTAGAATTTTCTAGCATTTTTTTGGATTTTCTAAGATTTTTCTGATTTTTTTTTATTTTTTAAAATCATTTTCGAATTTTTTTTATTTAAAAAATGTTATCCGGGCCGGGTCGGGTGACCCGGCCCACGGCCCACGGGCGACCGGCCCAACCCGGATCCGGCCCACGCCGCGCCTAAAACGACGCCGCTTCAGACCTCCCGCTCAAATATTGATTTCCCGCCCAAACTTGAACCAGCAGCCCTGATTGCGCCAAGTGGCAGGCTATGGACGGCCTGATCTCCATGATGAAACTGACGGCTGTGATTCCACCACGCGTTGATGTACGAGCGGCTTGATCTTCACGATGTATCAACGGACCAGATTGAAATGCTTGATCGAACTACAGCCGTCCGATCTAAGGGTTTTTTTTTAATTTCTGAAAATCATTTTTAATTTCCGAAAAAAGCGAGATCGCGACACGTGGCGCGCCTACCACCGTCCGTTCATTTTATTAATCGGTTATAACCGATCGTGCTGACGTGGCTGCCACGTGGGCGCCACGTCAGCGACACGTGTGCGTTGACTGGTCAACTTTCGTTGACCAGTCAACCGGCCCGCCGAAGAAGACGACCGGCGCCGGCTCTGTTTCGCCGGCGCCTCGTCGGAATACGTTTTCTCCACCTACAGGTCACCAAAGCTTGCGAAACCAACGCCATTCGACTCATCTCGTTCTCCTTTACAACATATCGAAGCCTTGATATAGCAGAATCAAAGTTGAACAACTCACCAACCTAGGCCGGAGCTAATTTCCGACGAAAGTCCGCCCTAGCCATTTCTAGCGATATCCGAGCCTATCAATCAATCAGGAAGCATCGTGGGAGATCGAGGAGACTTACCTGGCCATCAGGGAAGGTTGACGTAGCTCGAGGCGAGCTCTCGAGCTCATATCCAGTCGCGGATAGGTGGAGGTCGACGCGAGGTTTTACACGACGAAGATGCAAAAAACGAGTTGGAGAACGATCAGGGAGGTGCTGGGAGTAATTCTAGATCGATAACTCGTAAAACAAACAAGCAGAACCCGAGTTGCCATTAACGACCGAGAGGAAGTTCGAGAAAGAGCCTCACCTGTTTCGAGGGCGTCGGTGGATGTGAGTCGATCCAACGCGTTCTCTAGGTTGAGGCGAGGCTAATGGGGGTGGCGGCGTCGAACGGCATTGTCTAGATCGCCAAGGATCCGAGCTCGAATCTCTCGAGCTCGGAGCTTCAATGGCCGCAGCGCTCTCACTTTCTCTCTCTCTCTCTCTCTCTCTCTCTCTCTCTCTCTCTCTCTCTCTCTCTCTCTCTCTCCTGCGCGAACAGAACTGCCTCTCGCTCTCGCTCTCTCTCTCTCTCTCTCTTTTTTCTGGGCGTTTTTGGTTCTTGCTCGCATCCGTTGGCCAACGCTCCCAACCAACTTCCCCCTCCAACTAATCTCCAACTCCCAACAGAACCTGGTTTCCCCCAAACCGCCTCCTCCTTCGTTCTGTTTATTCATTTGCGAAGAGGGAGAGCAGAGAGTTCTGCTTATTGACCAATTTTGGTCAACGGGTTGACTGGGTCGGTCAACCCGACCCAGTTGACCCGGTTCGAATATTTTTGTTCAAATTGGGTGCCAAGATGAGCATGTATTATAAAATTGACCCAAAATTTAGACTCCATGGCACAGATTCCTTCTAGGAAATGTAAATTTGGGCTAAATTGATTTGAATTTGTGTAAAAGCCCCAAATCTAAGACAAGATCCGAAATTGACTTTTATCAAATTGATGCTCTTAATGGACGAATTGGCCCCAATTGAACTGACCATTAGATTTAGGGGGTCGGATACTATAGGGAGGAAGCATTGGGGTTCTGTGGGTGTCCCTCAAAAAGTTTAATTTCAGAATTTGGCACTTTAGGGACCAAAATGAAAAGATTTTTATTCAATTAAGTCCCTAATGGCCAAAATTGACCAAATCAGCGCATAATTGAGCCAAATTGAAATGTGGGGCAATCAAGCTGAACGTCAAGACTCATAAAACGCAAAATATTGCAAATAAAAAGACTCAGAACATATTTTTTGACAAATTTAACCCTGTGCGTTACAAAGAAACACACAAAATTAAACTTGAATTTTGACTCTTGATGAGGTCAAAATGACAAGAGATTTAAAAGAAAAATATCGACTATTTTCCTATATTTTTGTGACCTCAAATTCTATTTTTGTTGATTTTTATATTATTTTTCTATTTTCTAAAAATATTAAAAAATATTAAAAATATGAAAATTATTTTTTGGTCAAGAATGGTTCCTTGGGCTTGGCCAAGGCCACCAAAGTTGATTTTGTAATTTTTTGACTTTTTATGAATGTTTTGTGATTTTTCGAAAATAAAACTGAAAAAGACTTGGTCAAAAATCAGGTGTCAACAATAGGCTTTCTGAGAAGAAAGTTGGCATAAATCTGGAGGTCTCAAGGGCCAACGTTGTTGAACAAGGATTGAAACCCAACAAGAAGAGGAAAAAGTACGGAGAAGGATCCACCCAAGGCATGAAAAAGTTCATTGCCAAATGCTACAATTGTGAAAAGTCTGGACATTGTGCTAAAGATTGTAGAGTCAAGAAAAGGCAGAAGACTCAGGCGAATGTGGTGGAATAGATTTTCAATGGTGTTGATAATATCAATCTTACTGCTATGATATCCGAGGCAATCATGGTGGGAAACCCCAAAGAATGGTGGATTGATACTAGAGCAACTCATCATATCTACACTAACAAATCGATGTTCTCATCTTACATGTCTGTGAGAGGTGATGAAAAACTCTACATGGGTAATTCATTGACCTCTAAGGTTAAAGGTGTTGGAAAAGTTGTTCTGAAGATTACATCTGAAAAAATTGCGACACTAAACAATGTGCTACATGTGCCAGATACACACAAGAATTTAGTATCCGGATCTCTCCTTAGTAAGAATGGCTTCAAGTTGGTATTTGTATCTGATAAGTTTGTACTCTCCAAAAATGAAATATATGTAGGAAATGGTTATCTTAGTGGTGGTCTGTTCAAGTTGAATGTAATGACCATTGTACCAAATGATGATATGAATGAAGAAGTTTCTGCTTATGTGCTTGAGTCTCCTAATATATGGCATGCTAGATTAGGACATGTTAATTATAAGTCAATAAAGAAATTAATAAACGTGAGGTTATTGCCAAAATTTGACTGTCCAAGTGAAAAATGCCAAATGTATGTTGAATCTGAATTTTCTAAGCTTTCATTTCATTCTGTAGATAATAGAAACACAGAACCTTTATATTTAATACACACAGACATATATGATATGAAAGCAATACCATCAAGGGGCGGTAAGAAGTATTTTATCACATTTATAGATAATTGTTCGAGATATTGTTATGTTTATTTGCTTAGTAGCAAAGATAAGGCTGTGAATACCTTTAGAACTTATAAGTCTGAAGTTAAAAATATGAATTTCCTTTTGAGGAAAATTTGTTCTGAGTATGGTTTTATTCACCAAATCACCTCTCCTTATGTGTCACAAGCTAATGGAGTGACGGAAAGGAAAAATCAGTCTTTAAAGAAAATAATGAATGCATTATTGAATAGTTGGGGGAAGCTGTTTTGACGGTAAATTTCATCTTAAATAGAGTATCTTACAAAAAGACACAACAAACTCCCTACGAGAAGTGGAAACACAGAACGCCTAATTTGAAATATCTCAAAGTGTGGGGGTGTTTGGCTAAGGTTGCGGTTCCTAAACCTAAAAATGTTAAGATAGGACTGAAAATCGTTGATTGTGTCTTCATTGGATATGCTATTAATAGTAATGCATATCGATTTCTTGTTCATAAATATGAGGTCCCAAATATACATGTTAATACGATCATTGAGTCAAGGGACGATTCGTTCTTTGAGAATGAATTTTCGTATAACATAGTATATGAGCCAATTGAAAATGATAAGAGGCCTCGGGATATTACATCTAGAAGGAATCTTATGGAGGATGAACATAGACGTAGTAAAAGACAAAGGACTTCTACGTCTTTTGGACTTGATTTTCTAACATATTTGTTAGAGAATGAGCCTCGAACCTTTAAAGAGGCTGTGACATCCCCAGAAGCCTCGTTATGAAAAGGAGCTATCAATAGTGAAATTGAACTCATCTTGTCAAACCATACTTGAGAATTGGTTGACCTTCCTCCTAATAATAAACAACTACAATGTAAGTGGATTTTTAAGAGGAAAATGAAAGCAGATGATACTATTAATAAATATAAAGCTAGACATGTGGTAAAAGGCTACAACCAATGAGAAGGTCTTGATTATTTTGACACTTATTCACATGTTACATGAATTACATCTATAAGGATGCTAATTGCCATAGTAGCGGTGTATAAGCTTGAAATTCATCAAATGGATGTGAAAACAGCTTTCTTAAATAGGGATCTGAAAGAAGAAATATATTTGGAACAACCTGAAGGGTTCATTGTTCCAAGACAAGAGCATAAAGTATGTCGGCATATAAAGTCACTCTATGGCTAGAAACAAGCATCGAAACAATAGCATGCTAAATTCGATCAAGTCATGCTGTTGAATGGTTTTAAGAAAAATGAGCGTGATAAATGTATATATGTTAAGAGCACTCATAATGGTTTTGCCATTTTGTGCATGTATATAGATAACATGCTTATAATGAGCAGCGATAGTGAGGTTGTCAAGGCGACCAAACGCATGCTCACAAGTAAACTTGATACGAAAGATATAGAGGTCGCAAATGTTATTTTAGGGATTAAGATTAATAAAACATATGGATGATTAGCTCTATCATAGTCTCATTACATTGAGAATATTTTTGAAAAGTGTAAGAATCTAGACATTGTACCAGTAAAGACTCTAGTAGATGTTAATTTATATCTTTCAAAAAATACTGGTGAAAGCAAGGCTCAAAATGAGTATACTAGTATACTAGGTAGTTTAATGTATGTCATGAATTGTACTAGGCCGGACATAGCTTGTGCTGTAAGCAAGCTAAGTCGATTTACAGTTAGTCCAAATGAAAATCATTGGAAAGCTATGAAACATATATTGGGCTACTTGAAGCATACTCAAAACTATGCTTTGCTTACATAGAATATCAAGGGGTACTTAAAGGATACTGTGATGTAAATTGGATAACCGGCACAAGAGACATAAAATCAACAAGTGGGTATGTGTTTACATTTGGTGGGGGAGCAGTGTCTTGGAAATCATCCAAACAAACTTGTATTGCGAGGTCTACTATGGAAGTAGAATTTATTGCTTTGAATAAGGCCGGTGAAGAAGTAGAGTGGCTTTGAAATTTCTTAGAAGATATTCCTAATTAGCCTAAACCAATGCATAACAGGCACGGCAATGAATGTCATATATGACGGTAAGTTTCGACATATACGTTGAAAGCACGATACTGTAAGACAATTACTCTCTAGTGGATTTATCACGATTGACTATATGAAGTCAATAGACAATATTGCAGATCCATTAACAAAAGGCCTAACTAGAGAGATGGTTGTTAAAATATCAAGGGGATTGGGTTTAAAGCATATAAAATAAGTCATCATAGCGGAAACCTTACCTAGTCGACTAGAGATCCAAAGATCTAGGTTCAAAGGGACAACCAAGTTATGTAGATGGTGTAGAGTACTGTCAACTCTTACTCATTCACGTATGAGACCGTACTGATATATGAAGGTTAAACGTAAGCTTTTAATGATTCTGAATTGAGTATGTGATATGCCACACATTTAGAAATCACATATGTGCGTGTGAAGTGAAAGTCGCATGTGTGAGAATTTGAAAGGCTGAAAAGCAATCATGAAACCAAGCGCTATTCATGACCAAAACGAATACAACAGTTTAAATCAACTTTGTTCGAGAGATAATTGTGTGATTTCTATTGTCTAGGCTTACCCCAATGTCGAAAGTTCAAGGACATCAAGTCTACTGATTGACTGAGTAAGTCTGATAGGGCTTACTAGGAAAAGTTCAAAGTCTCAAACTACTTATTCCGATACAATAATCTCTCATTGAATAATTGCACACTGCATCTCATGCATTCACGAAGAGTTGTGATAACTAAACTTCTCATTCACGTGCATTGGAAAAAGTGTAGTTGAGAGATGAGTTTAAATATGGGAATCTCACAAACGAGTTTGGGCGCCAAGGGGCACCCCACTTTTGTGGAAGAGAGATGACCTATACAAAGCTAGGTTAGCTCACACTCGCGTACGCCAGTTGGCCGGCTCGGCTCGGGTCTAGCTTGTTCCTAATTTTTTTAACCCATCAGCTTTATTTTATTCTATTTCTTTTTAAATCGAATGGACACAATCCGAATGGACATGTTTGGAAATTTTTGGACACTTTTTCTTGTTCGAACAGATATGTTTCTTCTTTGAACAAACATGTTCGATTGAAAGAGATTTGTTCGAGTTCGTGACTCTTCATTCTTAACCTCGTCACTGTCTATTTTGTGACTCTTCGTTCTTAACCGTTTCATGGCCTATAAATGCAACCATTGACTGCCGCATTCAAATAATGTCATTTTCGCCATCCATTCTTCATCTTTAGCATTTTTGTGCGATTATTCTGCGAAATTGCGTTCGAAAGTTTTATCCGAAGAAGTACCGTTTTGGAGGAAAGACGATCCGTACTATCTTGGGAGGCAATTGTCTAAGAGTCTTGGGTACCGGTGGATGGGACAAATTTGTATTAAGAACATAACGTGAATTTGTTGGGCTTGGATCATTCGTTTACATTCGGATTCATTTGCGCTTGGCTTCAGGTTTGTCGATCAACTTTACTTTATATATACGAACACTTAGGCGATAACAGCTACAATATGTTGATTGTTTTCCCATTGTCTTGTTGGAAAGCTTTTTCAGGCAAAAGCTCTACTTTTTACCTGCTGAATGGGACTAGATTTGATTGTTCATTGTTTTCTGGCCTTGCGAAGAACTTGTTTTTGACATTCCACGTCGGTTAAGTTAATGCAGGATTGACCCGTTAGAGGTTTGACTCAAATAGGAGCGCAGTCGAACCAAGATTTTGTAGACCCGAGTGTCCTCATTCAGAACGACTCATTCGTCAAGTCTTTGGGAGCATTCTATGAAGTGCTTTATTGATTCTTTGAGTGGATCCTTCCATGTCAAGTATCCCGATAAAGACGACAACATGTTATCTGAATTTGGTTATAGATTATCGCAACCTTCGCTACGGTAATACGAGATGGTTTGGCCCTACTGCTTCAAAAGAGTAGATCCGTTGTTTGCCGTTTTCTTTGCAAGAAGATATATACACAACCGACATAAGTGCTTAGGAATTGAAGAGTGCTTGAAAATGTTATCCCACGACGGGGTGAGAATAAATCTCAGTGAATCAAGCCTAAGCTCGGTTATGAAACTGATTCGCCTAGGGCATCCTAACAGAAGGCTCACAAGATCATATAACCACATATAACACCCAAGTACAGCCACGATATAATAATCATCCACATGCATACTTACTAACCTTCAGTCACACACAATGCAATGCTTAACTCGACTCAGCAGTCATATCAGTCAATCACTCAAACAAGCATCACATCCACAAGTATGCACATGACACTACACGAGTCCATTTATTAATGATGAATCCTGCCATAGGCGTAATGAGAGGATCTACGCAAATGGCGTGATTAGACTCTCACAAATAGTATGATATCATACCCATTCGGACGAACCGAGCTACGCTCCTTTTCCTTTTCGGCAGCGGCTACTACAAGCGGTGTATCCAGTGCACCCGTTGTACAGCACGACGAGTAGGCATCCCTATATAGGGCGTCGGTCTTTCACAAGCTACGACCGGCATCTGACCAACCTTGAGCCCGTACTAACTGGCACGGGGTAGGAATTGTCGTGCTTCTGGCATGTCGTGTGGTTCCGTACAATTGATGCAGTACGAACTTTCCAGGAAAACCCATCATCGTCTCTTCATATGACCATACAGCACACTCGACAATCAATCAGTTTTATTTGATTTAGGCCGGATGCTCACACAGACGTGCTCAAAGACTCGGCCCACAACCATTTTGATGCTAAAATATGTCTTTTGATTCCGCACTCGGTCATATGCATATGCAGACTACTCGATAGTCATCACAATCATGCACAGGGTGATTGACCCCTAAACGAATGCCAATTCACTCCATGAACATTCCAGGCATCCAATCAAACATGTCAACGAGTCGATCAACCCAAATAGGGCCATCAATTCAGTCAAGCAATATAATGGTCGATTCGTACAATAATCATTTATTAGTCGATTTAATTTATAAGCGCCGATTGATCGCTCATTTCTAACCTATCGCTTGCTCGCGATCAAACCACAATCCGCAATAAATCAACCCGTCAATCAATTAGCCACAGCCGACCTAGGCTAATTCGGATAATTTAATCGATCGTGGCCATTTATTCTAAACCCGATTTCTATCTATACCGACCACGATCGCACTACTTAAATACCATAATTGACTAATCTTAGGTGCAATTAGCGCCCTAACCAAGGATTAGGGTCAACTCACTATCTAATTAAGCTCGGGCAATCTCAAAATCAACGACGTGACAACAGCGGCAACGAACGGTGAATGGTGACAGCGGCGGCGGTTCTCGGCGAACCTAAGGGTTATCGCGCGGCGACTCGACCCAACAACGGCTGAGGTGCGTGACGGAGGTCCGGCAAGGCAGCGGCAGCGGTCACGGCGGAGCTCCGGCGAGCGGCGACCGGCTGCAACAGAACCGATCAGTGTGCATAACAGGGGAATCGAGGTGTTTTGAGGTGGTTCTCAGCCTCAAGGGCCGAGATAAGGCCGGCCAAGGCTAGAGGACACATCTAGGGGTCAGAGGGAGTCAGTTGGGACTGGAGAAAGGCGGCGGAGGGGAATCGATGGCGGCTTAACAGCCACGAGTAGTAGCTCGTTCGAAAACAGGGGATCGGCGCCGAGAACAAGGGAGGGATTCGGGGCTGTTTCCGAGCTCTATAGGAGACGCCGAGTTCTCACAAGCTTCGGGGGTCGAGATGGGGCTCTAAGGTGGTCCTCGGCGGCGGAAGGGAGCGGCGGGGGCGGCGGTCTTGGCTGGAATAGAAGCCAAAACGCACTGGACCCCGAAACAGAGCACCGCGATTTCAGAGGGCTTTCGCGACGGTTCCGGTGAGCGACGGACGTCGAAGCCGGGTTAGGATGAAGGTGAGGAGATTATGGGACATCATCGAGGTGGTGGGTGGTGGCGACGGCGCTGCAACCGGTCGGAGGAAGAGAGAGAGGCTCTCGAGTTAAGGGGGTCGAAAATAGGACAGGAGGTCCCGTGGCTGTTTCGCGGCCGTCCGGCGACCAACGACGGTGTCGAGGGGGTTGATGGTGGCGGCAAGGAGCGGCTGGAGGTGGTGGTGGCCAGTGGTCGCAGAAAATTACCAAGAAGAAGGAGGAGAGGAGGATGAGTTCTGGGGGGGGTGTCCACCAAGAAATGAAAAAGAGAAAGAGAGAGAGAGAGAGAGCAGGGGGAGAGAACGTGAGAGATGAGCGAGAGGGAAGAGAGAGAAGAGAGAGGAGAGAGTAATGAGAAGTGATTGGCTGGCAGGGGAATGACTAGTGGGCCCCACCAATCAAGTCACATTTGAATAATTTGGACTTTAGTGCATTATTGAGGGGCATTTTGTTCTATGAATAAATCAGGATTGAAATGAAATTTGGTACATTGGACGTAGGGTATTTTAGGTAGTTTCACAAGTTAGACTCGATCAGGATTAGACTCAGGTGCGAGGATCGAAATTCTAATTCGCGGCGCTAAGAATTTCGAAACCTAATCTAAAATGACCGAAGCTTCAGAATTCATCCAATTGTTGTCTCTTCAGTCCTTACGATCCAAAAATCATATACAAACTGAAATTCAATCTATTTCCTTTTATTGAATTCAGGCACTTTACAAGTGGTGAATTTCCAAGGCGTCACAAGCACTATCCGTGATATGATTCGGTGTCCTTCCCCAAGTGATTTCTACAGTCATTCATTCTTCTCTCTGTTACTATTTAGTTATCTTTATGTATCTCAGACTACTGCGGTAGCAAAAACTCACTCAACTTCTATTTCTGTCATGAGATTTTTCGTTCATTTCGCGGTGTCGTACACAGCAACTTAAAAGGTAAGCAAAGCTTCATCTGAAACCCTTGATTCAATGCTTCTTATTCACCCAAAGTTTTCAACTGCTACAATATGCTGATCGACTGTCTCGCGGGGCCAAATTCATATCGCTTGGATATCAGCACATCATAGAGGAGGCAATGATGGTAATGATGCAATAGTTGGAACTTTGCGGATCATGGTCACCATTTTTGGAGGGGAAAAAAACCGTCTAAAATACCAGATAAAGAAAGCAACAAGTCAAGATGATGTCAAGAGGAAAACAGATGAGATTTCTGCAACTGAGAAGGTTAAAATGTACCCTTGTTTTGAGCGCATGTATCACCAAATGAGATCGAAAGGCTCTGGAATTGTCTTGAATGGATTTCCTGGAAACAGGCCTGCGGAAACAGAAGTCCGCATATTTCGAAGATCAAGGCCAAAGCATAGCCCCAAAATATGGTAAAACCCAAAAATATGATGACCCATATCCAACTAATTGTCCTCCAAAGGAAGCAAGAAGCTTCTGCAGCATGGATTCTTCAAATAAGAGTCGGAAAGAGAGCATGCAAACAGAAAGAGTAGTAGCATGAAACCTTTACCCGTTACTACTTTCTCTTTCCTTTCTGTACTGCCGAGAAACTGGGATTGTGCTATCCTACACCGCGAGGATGATCAACGATGTATGTGAATCATCTGGTTGAGAAGCTGAAGCTTCTCTTAATTGGGCTGGAGGTGTGGGGAGAATCAAATGATCCAAGAGAACCCTTTCTTTGTTGACTTCTGTGAAATTTCAAATTTTGGTTTTCTGCAACTTCGCTTTAATCCTCGGTGTCCACAATACAGTAGGCCAACTTACTTAGATAAGACTGTAAGCATGTCTGATCCTGAGGATACTGCAGAACAATTTATCCTCTTACTCTCTGAACCTCAACAGGAGACGAGGTCGGCAAGTGTGAGAGCTCAGGCACACTCAATGGACATTGAGGTAGCATCATCCCCGTGAAAAGACGCAATTTACTTCACGTTGAATGTCATCGGTTCGTATCTAAACCCAGCTCGCTGCAATAGAATAAATGTACGGCTGCATCCGTAGAAAATTCCTTATGCCGGAATACTGGTGTGTTTGGGAACAGCTTTCCCAAGTGACTTTGGACACTCAAAGTCCTTTGGGCCAAGGATGAGGTGTTTGGCAAATTTTTTTGAAACATCTTTGGCTCAAAGTGAGCTTGGGAAGGCTAAAAGCCCAAGGCAACTCCAAGAGTGCCTTGGCATTTCAGCATTTTCAGAAGGCCAAAGGTACTGCTCAAGTAAAAAATATTCACCCGAAACTACCCTCATCTCTTTTTTTGATTTTCCAGTTCTGGCCTCATCTCTCACTATTCATCTTCTTCTTCGCTTGCACTTGTCGTGAGGGGACGGTGATTGGCCGGAGGGGAGCGGGCGTTGTCGTGCAACCCGGCAACCGTCGCACGGGTTCGCAGGACCGCCGCGAGGGGTCGCACGACCTCAGGCGACGCTGTCCGTGCGAAACCCAGCCGAGGCGGCCTCGTCGGTGATCAGATCTGGGTCGCCATCGCCAAACCCAAGCAAGGCGGCCTCGTGGTGGTCCAGATTTGGGTAGCCGGGGACGATGGAGGCCGTCGTTGAGGGTCGAGCGACCCCCGGCTACCCAGATCTGTTCGCCTAGGTTTCGCGATCCCCGGCTACCCACATCAAAGTCCCTTTTGAAGTTTGAATTTTTTTTTCTGGCCATGGAGAAGCAGAGCCGCTCCCACTCCCAGCCCCCCCGCTACCCAAACCTGTTCGCCTGGGAGGTTGGTTTTTTTTTTTTTGGCTTTTTTCTAATCGATCGATTTCGCGGCTCTTCGATGTTGCTGCAGCGCTTTGATTTGAATGGGTTGGGGACCTTCGCTTTGGGGGAAAATTTGGTTGTTTTGTCTGTGTTAGGGAATTAGATAACTGTCGAGCCCCTGAAATGGTGATTAAGAGGTTTGAGTCGATTTTGAATGGGATTAAGATGCTTGGTTTTTGTCGCTTCCTGAGTTGTTGGAGGAATCAAGTTAAATTTCTTGGTTGACGAAATAGCTTTGAAAATATGCAGGAACGTCACTGGAAGAAGATTCTGAGGAAACTAATTGTGACAATTGGACTAGTTATTGCGTACACTGGGAATTTAGGAACACTTGAAGTTCTCCGATGGCGTTGTCTTGAGGCGGCCCTCGTCGGTGGTTGTCGGGGGTCGCTCGACCTCAAACGACGACCACCATCCTCTCTCGATGGCTTTTCTTTCGGTTTCCGGCGGCCACATGCCCTTCGCCAGCCGGACACGTGGTCTATACCGGCCGGCAAAGGGTTTCAACTTTTCTGTTAGACAAAAAGTGAAAAGAAGTGCCTTACAAGTATAATTTTTTCAAACGCTATTTTACCCAAAGTTGTTTTGCAATGGATTTTTAAGTTACAACTTACCAAACAACTTTTGCATTTCACCAAACCCCTTCAAACTAAAGGCATTTGCATTCTCCCAATGACTTTTCCCAAAAGTCTTTCCAAACGCACCCTACATACTTTCAGACTTGCCACAATAGTACTAGACGAACGCCTCGTTTTGTTCGACCAGTGGGGTCGCGGAAACGGGATCCGACTCCAAGTTATCGAACTGTTAGGAATTGGATTTAGAGTAAGTTGTTTGCTTAGTCCGGATAATTTCATCATGTCATTGAGATAGTTCTGCTTCCAGCTTTTGCTACTTCCCCTGGTTTTCCTTTTTTTTTTCTAGTCTCTCTAGCCTTACTAGACCAAGTAAGAGAAAAGAGAGAAAAAAGTAGAGTTTTTTAATCCACCGTCTCTTTCCTATCTGTCACTGACATATTCCCTCCATGGAAATTGCAAAAATGCGGCTTTGCCTCTTCCATGGACTCACCATCTCCATCTCTCCCCAAATTCCAGATCTAACACGGCCAGTCTTCTTGAACCTTTCTCAGATACCCTTTACACCACCCTCCCGAACGGACCCCGAAGAACCGTTTAGACGAGAATGGGCGCTCTCGTGAAGCTGATCGACGCGATCCTCTTCCTCTTCTTCCTTCTGATGGCCATCTGCGTGCCTCTGTTCGACGCCCAGGCGTGCCTTCCCGATACCCTTTTCCCAGACGTCCTGCTCGACCTCAACAATTGGTACAGCAGCCGGGTGGGCGACTATCTCGTCGCCGAGAAGCCCCTCTTCTTCGTCGGCCTCGTCTGGCTCGAGATTCTTTTCCTGTGGCCGCTCTCCATCCTCAATCTGTACGGGATCCTTGCCGCCAAGTCTTGGTTCAACACCACCTGCCTAATCTACGGCGTCTGTGTGGCCACTTCAATGGTAATTGTTGCATTGTTTTCCCATTGTCATGTGAGAAAGTTTTTTCAGGCAAAGGCTGTACCTTTACCTGCTGAATGGGCTTGATGTAAACGCCTCGTTGTTTTTGTTCTTGCAAAGAATATGTTTATCGGCATTCGATGTCGATTAAGTTAATGCGGGCTTGACCTGCTAGAGGTTTGATTCAAACTGGACAGCAGTCCAACCAAGATTTTGTAGACCCGAGTGTCCTCGTTCGGCTAGTCTTTGGGAACACTCTTAAGTTCAAAATGCAATCTTTGAGTGGGTCCTTCCATGTCAAGTAGCCCGACAAAGACAACAACATGGAATCTGAATTTGGTTATAGATTGCGGTACTAGGAGAGAGTTTGGCCCTGCTGCTTCAAAGGAGTAGATCTGTTGTCTGCCTTTACTCTTTGCAAAAAGATGTATACACAATTGACACACGTTTTTAGACCCCCAAAAAAAAATAATTTGACACAATTTCTCCCGTATTGAACAGTGCTTTGGTATAAAAAGCGTGAATTGCACATATTGAAATTATCTACTCTGCTTTTGAGCTCTTACAAGATAATGTTATTGCATTTCTGGCAAACAGATCAATGCAAAAGTATAATGCATTTCTCTTGGCACTGATATTTCATGCAAATGGACCTTGTCCTTTGTGTAGGTTGCTACATTGTCGGAATTGACTGGGTCGGGTAAAGCATCGGATAACTTACTGATGGTGTACTTTCCCTTCTTGGGACTCAGTTTGCTGGCCTTTCTGCGGGGTCTGCTGCCCTGTTCTACCAAGACTACATCGTCCATCAGCAAGAGACATGCATTGGCAAGGAAAAAGAGGGCTTGAGTTACAACACTCTGCTGTGGATATCCTGCGCTTTCTAACCAATTCCAAATCCAATTCCTTTCTTTTCAGTGATATCAGATTGAGAATGTCGCAGAGTTAGGAAATTTTCTGAACCTGGGGCTGCCTTTTATGAGATTTTCAACTGAAAGCCATTATGCATAGGATTTTAACTCATCATCTGGGAAGAACTAAGTTAGGTTTGGCAACACTTTTTGGTTCCCTCACCTGAAATAACTTTTACTCTACCAAGATTGCTTGTGCCAGTGGCAGAAGCTGCAATTGCTTATGCTGCTTATGAGTTGATTGGCGTACAATATATCATTGATTTGTTTGTCAATTTCTCAATCTAGAACGGTTTAAATTTGTTATTGATTGATTTCTCTCCAGACTCCGAATCTCTTGTTCATTGCTTGGAAATCTGGAGTTGTCAGGAATTGCTCTCTTGAAGTTGAAATTACGGCTATACTGCAGATTCCTTACAAACCTAGAAATCTGTGTGGCTATTGTTAAACAAGAGATTTGCCAAAACGGGAAGATCACAACCTTTGACAAGATTTGGTGTCCTCCCCAAGTGATTTCTGCAGTCAGTCAGCATCCTTTCTCTCTGTTATTATTCAGTTAACTTTATGCATCTCGGAGTATTGCAGTAGCAGAAATTCACGCTATCTCGGTCATGAGATTTTTCTTTCCTTTCGCGTGTCATACCCAGCAAGTTAGAAGGTAAGCTACGGATCCTCTGGTTCACTCAAGTTTCCAATTGCTATAATATGCTGATCCAATGTTTGAGGAGCCATGTTAAAATCGCTTGGACATTAGCCCATCAGTGAAGAGAATTTTGATAACATCTAATAATGCGGTATAGTTCATATCTGTAAGATTTGGTGGGAACACAACCAACTGCTCTAAAAGCTTAAGCTATTAGAAGAAAGCGTGGTTTAATATTTATATATTTCAACACTCCCCCTCACGCTTAGTCTGGTCTTTTGCCTAGTACTAAGCGTGGACAAATTAATTGGGGAGGCAAATAGGGGCCTGGAAAGATTTGAACTCAGGACCCCTTGCTCTGATACCATGTAAGATTTGGTGGGACCACAACCAACTGCTCTAAAAGCTTAAACTATTAGAAGAAGGCGTGGTTTAATATTTATATATTTCAACAATATCATTGACACTTGCAGTGGGTGGTTGCTATCAAAGGGGATTAAGAAACCGAAAGGAACTTTTGATGGAGCACACAACTGAAAACTTTACCACTACAGCTCTGAGCTACATTAAACTACTGAAGTTTGCAAAACTTGGTTAAACCGAAAAGTCGAAACTCAGGGAATGGAATGTTTCGTGTTAGTTTCTCTGTCTTCACTTCGTCCTGGGAAGTCAATACCCGAACCCCTTAATCCTTGCAAGTAAGGTGCGATCTTGACTTCTCTGAATTCCATTTAAACTGATGTTTCTGCTTAAACATAGAAGCTGCTTGCTCTTTCTTCACGTTGCTTTAGCGATGTCCTATATCTGCAAAACATTGCAACCCAGCTCCGTATAAAGGAAGAAAAATGTCGTGCACACATTTCTTTGATTGAACCAAAATAACATCAGATAATGCTTGCCGCGTACATTCTTCTAAGAATCTCAACTTACCTGGACATTAGACTGCAGAGTTAAGCACTTTCGCACGACAATGAAGCCCGGATCCTCTCGACAGTGCAAGCAATCAAATTGTTGACAGTCGCAACTGACCCGAGAGAGAGCTTAGCTGTAGGAACTGAATCAACCAGAATCTGGAATGCCACCGTGAGGAGAGACCCACCACCAGATCCCACCGCCTGTTGATCATCGCCGCCTTGCATGGCCAAACCATCGGGCAGTATTGCAAACCCTGAGGGAAGAAGTGCGACATAGTCTGGATCCCCACCGTTCAGTACCACATTCATCGCAACAATGTCCACTGGAGCGTAAATCACGAAAGAACCGGCAGAGTCTGTGCAACTCTCTTGCAAGATCAGCATGTTGCTTTGGCTTGAGTTGGCACTCTAAGAGAACATAGAGAACATAGCAAAGAGAAGGATGAGATGGTTGATCTTGTAGGACAAGGAGATTTGATAAAAAGTATTGATAATGGAAGTTTTCGCAAACTGACATTTACTCGTAGTAGAGATACGCAGTTGCCGGTGTCCCTGCCATTTGCGATATGCGCCATTTCTTGAACCACCCCTCCATTCGAGAGAATATCCCACTGTATCGCAGTAATTAAGCGATGATTTAATCAGCAGTGATAGGCAATCTTGGATTGAAGAAGACAGCAAAAAGAAAAAACTATGTTTTTCCAGAATACCAAAACTAGATCACAACAGGAGTCTAGCCTCTAATTTGCCAGAATAGTTGGCATCTCATTCAAAGGTAACTTCTACAACTACCTTAGAACCAGGAACCTAGAGACAAGGACGGACTTGGACTTGTTATCAGCATATATAACAGAGGGAAGAGGGAATTTGATACCTCGCTTCGAGAATTCTCGTCACGGAGGAAATCGAAGACTCTATTTGGCAGCACCGGAAGCCAGAAAGAAGTCGCGGCACTCAGTACTATGCCGGGTGGTCTACCCGGATCGTCTATACTTTTCCTGGTCATGACCCTCACGTCATCGGCTCCCGTCCCTGATAATGTCGTCCATGTGTGAGCCGTAGACGCGCTGACTCCGGCGCAAAAGCTTATCACCATTCTCTCCGCTAGTTTTAGCATGCTCTTTCTCCCTTCTTGACTCGTTATCACTGCCAAATATGAGCGAACTCGGGAGTTGAAAATGAGTGTACCAACTAGCAAGACCACCTCTAAGAAAAAATTCATTAGCTAGCACACAAGACTTGATGGTTCTTTAGGTAATGGCAA
This sequence comes from Rhodomyrtus psidioides, assembly GCA_021437785.1. Classification (NCBI taxonomy): domain Eukaryota; kingdom Viridiplantae; phylum Streptophyta; class Magnoliopsida; order Myrtales; family Myrtaceae; genus Rhodomyrtus; species Rhodomyrtus psidioides. Next base: position 120,205 of record JAILYB010000289.1, on the reverse strand, counting down.
CCGAAACTTTTGCATTTTACTACAGTGAAGTAGAAATGCCAGTGTAATTACTATGGAGGGATCAACATAGAATTGAAACAAATCATTACCGCCGACGTCGGTGTTAGGAATATTTGTTGCCATGGCGCTTGCAAGGCGTTCACATTGTCTATCTAATGTGGCGACCCACCGTTTAGCCCCAAAGGCGTGACCAGAATTAACAAGCTGCTTGTACAAGCTGTGGACTCCTCTATCATCCACTTCCACATTCTCAACCCATGTAACCTAGGGCACATTGGTAGAGTAAATAAGTATGTATCGAACCAAACTTAAGGCTTTGAGTTACAGTTATAGTCCTAGTAACAACATGGAGACTCTTCTTACCTTGGAATATCCATTTGGCATTTCTTGAATCACACATCCTGAAGGTCTTCTTCGGCATCTGACAATCGGGCTTGGGCGTAAGTTGTCCAAGGAAACATCGACGACAGCCCAGGTCCCGTCACCGTGCTGTTTACAGTACCGGACAAAGTAGACTTCGCGAGTTGGAACGAGTGGTGTAGGAACTTGAAATTCAGCAGTCATCTGCATTAATTCCATGTTTATAGAGCTTAGCAAGCAGAATTTGTTAAAAAAACAAACTGTTACACACGCTCATGTGATTTTGGACTATCAAACAAAGCATGATCCTAAGTAATAATTTGACATGTAAATAATTATGTATACCACTTGCAAAGCTCCATTGTAGTTGCCAGCTACTCCAGTTGACAGTACTTCCAATGTTGCCGCTCGTGAGACAATGCCGGAGAACACCATCGACCATTGATTCTGCAGGAATAGTAAATGCGAGATATCATTCGGAGAATGAATTCATTTTTTCGGTGCTGTGCGTCAATACCTAGTCAAAAGCAAGAAATGCTTTGCGATTTGGAGCACCCAGGAAGAGAACTAATAGAATCCTTACCGCATCCATGAGAATCTCAACAAGGTTAATGTGATCCATAATGACAACAGCACTTTCTCGCGAAGCTTCGGCGCTAAATCCAGCAGGCTTCGGCCCCATACCTCGAGGAAATGTTTTCATGTACTCGTCTTCATTTAGTACACTTGATGAAGTGCCATCCAAGCTCAGGCTCCAAAGGGGCTCTCCCAACTGGGCCATCCTGACCAATTCCTCCATGGCTGCCACCGCCAGCTCGATGATCATCGGCTTGTCGGCTTCTGTCGGGGCGCCGATCGACTTGAAATGGTCTCCAGCTCCATAAATCTCTCCTCCTAACCCAGATTGACCCCCAAAACCACCGACTCCGAGCTCGAGCGGACGAGGAGGAGCCGGAGGGGAAAGAAGAGGGTAGTTCACCACTGGCTTGCCCACATACTTGGCAGCAATAGCCGAAATCCTATCGATCTGCACAATATAATATATACAAAGTAAGAATGCGTGCATTAGAGTGCGAGAATTTGACTTTTATATTAAGTCTTCACCCGTAAGTACTATCAGTTCAATGTTCAACACATGAGGCCTGCAGTTATTACTTCTCACTTAATACATTCAATGCTATTAGTCGTGATAATGTAGGGTCTATAGACGATAGGGAACAGAAGTGGAACGATGTACCTCTTCTCTTAGACGAGAATTTTCCAATCTCAGGTGATGTTCATCGAACGACATCTCTCCAATGGCCGTCGGCCCTCCACAGTTGGGACACGAGGCATTGCTCAGCGCCTCTCTGTACCTCATGTTGTCGGCCCTAAGCTTCTCATTCTCTGCTCGGAGCTGTGTGTTCTCGCCGCGCTCGTGCTGCGTCTGCCAGAGAGAAGTAGTTATAATCAAGGCTGTAAGCAAAGCCAGCACTATATTTTGACTAGGGCAAAGCTCACTTCCCATTTTCGAAGACCAAAAGATTGCAATTACCCGCAATTTTAGTGTAAGTAAGTCGCCATTTTCGGTTAGTAAATATACCTTCATTTGAGTGCGCTTGTTTTGGAACCAGAACTTGACTTGCAAAGGCTCTAAGCCTAACTGACGGCTGAGTTCCTTCCTCTGCTTGTCGTCTGGATGCGGACATTCCTTGAAAAAACTGCCATATTTTTTTCCCTCGGGCCAGTTTACCAAAATGATATGGCAATTAAAAACAAAATTTGCGATTATATTAACAGAGGGATCGAGCAACGCACGCTTCCATCTCTTGGATCTGATGCTGGGTGTGGCGATGGTATCGCTTCTTCTTATTGGGACGCTGAAGATCCGGCATGTCGTCTCCGGATTGACCCTCCTGGTTTTCGCTCCCCGACTTGGTGCTGATCTCGAACTCTTCATCCCGGAGACGAGCAAGTTCACTCTCTGATGCGGTCTGAAGGGCCATGTCCAACGGGTGGAGAAGCTGATGATGATGAAGGCCTTCCATCATGTTTGGCTGCAAAAAAAAAAAAAAATGTACAGGTCTCTTGTGTGAGGTGATTTTGTTTTGTTGATGTGCCGGTCTTTTGCCCATTGCAGGAATATATATATTTTTTCTTTTTCACATGCGAGAGATGTCTTATATGCATTCTTGAATCTCGAGATGGTTGTTCTGTGGATCGAAAAATGAATCCCATTCTTTCGGTAAATGAGATTCGGGTTTAGCAAAAACATTAGGTACTGAAGATCAATCACATCATAGTGTTCTCATTTTTAACACTCTCCATAATGCACAGTTAGGGTGATTATAAGACGATAATAAGGGCACAAAAATGAGCTCACCTGACCGAGGGTGAGCCCGGAAGATGATCCATATCCATTGGACCCGATCATCGGTGACGATGACATGTTCCTTGCCGGAATCATGATTCCGGCTGGCATGTTAACGAAGAAGCTAGAAACCCTAGTTCCAAAAGTGAAACAAGTCCTGATTACTGTTGAGGGTAGGAAATTATTTAGACATTCTGAGTAACTCGTAATACTAGGCTTGACCTTTTTAAACCCCTAGATTGTCCTATACTTAGGAAAACTAATGGTATTTGTGCTGACCCTGAGATTTTGTCCGGAATTTCTCTGTCCTTTTTTTTTTTTTTTGTTGGGATGGGGATTAAGTGCCAATGCACGAGAAAGCAGAATTAGAAAACTAAAGATAAAGCCAGAGGTAGACAATTTTTTTGTGAAACGGTCTCTTTTGGCAGACAAAAATCAGGCTAAAAGCATATGAAACGCCTCCTAAGATGTCGGAGTGAATCTAACGAGACATTCTCTGTCTTTCCTTTTCTTTTCCAAAACATTCTCCCGGAAATTTTCTCTCTCGTGCGCGCGCTCTTATATCTGCAAACAAGAAAAGGAGAGAGAACCCCAGTATATATAAGACTCAGTGCAGGCGTTTTGCATCAAGAAAACGGTGTCCCCAATAGTGATCTTGCAAGATCAGAACCCACTCTTTTGCTTAGGTGAAATTTTATAGCAGATATAGAAAGAAGACCTACCTCAGGAAATCCTTCGATATTGCAGAAAGCTTCGATAAGAGAGGTTAGATCTGGTTGCTGGGTTGCCCTTCTTTGACCAAAAGCCACTGTTTCTGGTGGGTCTCTCAGGGTTGTTTCATAGACTGAGTTGTTGTTGTTGGTGGTGGTGAGAGAACTAAGGAAGCATACATGCGCAAGAATGAAGTGGAGAGAGAGAGAGAGAGAGAGAGAGAGAGAGAGAGAGAGAGAGAGGGAGTTGAGGTTGGAGGGGCAGATGCAGAGAGAAAGGAAAGAAGAACAGAGAGAGAGAGAGAGAGATGAAGAGGAAGAGGAAGAGGGAGAGAGAGAGAGAGAGAGAGAGAGAGAGAAAGAGGGAGCAGATGGAGGAGAGTGAGGCAGAGAGATAGAGAGAGGACGGGAGTAATTGCAGAGCGTATTGAGAGGGTGCAACAGCATTTAATGGCGAAGAGGGAGGTGTAATTGCTGTTTCTGTATTGATATTGATATTATAGAGAGAGAGAATTGAAGAAGAAGAAGAAGAAGAAGAAGAAGAAGAAGAAGAGATGAGGGTATGGTGCATCGAATGACGGCTACCAAACTCCCAATACACATAACTCGGAATACGTATACGTGTACGTATCTCTCCCATCCCAATACAAATACACATTTCTCCATCTCTCTTCCAGCTATTCAAATTCATACCGCTGCCTCAATTCAGACACAGTAGCTTCCCACGTAGAGAGAAATGAATAAGGATTATCAGCTTTCTTTGCTTTTTCAAATTTTGCTGCAATGTATCCATACTCTCTCCCTCTCTCTCGTGCTTCTTTATGACAATTAAACCTTGGAACCATCTCCTAGATGAACGGACGTTATTACTAGCCAGGTGCACAGAATAATTTCTCTAGGGCTTATCTTGATAATACGACAATCATCGAGTCGTTCTTCGCCCTTTGGATCCCAAATTGAAGATTTCCAAGAACCCTTGCAGAGCTCAACTAAGTGTTTTCTGATTATGCATCTGATCGGTCCACGAAACAATCCTAGCTTGCTTCATGGAGCTGTCATACTAGCTTTGATTTTTAGGAAGCAAAATTAGGCGGGAAATTGAGTGCTCGCCACTAGGAAGATAGGTGTCCATCTACAAGCTTACGACTCAAACACCACTTTTGAATTCGAAATTACTGCAATACTCCTGAATCGAGAAAGCTTTTTTTTTTGCAAGTCAAGAAGGTCACACGCGAACTTGAATCGTACACATAACCCAGATAGCGTTAAAACTCGGATTGGACGCATAAATAATTTATAGTCCACTCGCTTCCAAAGTCTAACTATGCTGGACTCACTACTCATGCCTACATTTCAGTGATTTCACTATCCCCACGTCCAACATAGGTTGAGAAATAAAATATGATTTGCGATATGCGGGTGTAGACTCATCTACATCGCCATTCTACGTGTTCGTGTGCTATTTATGCGTGGTCTCCCTTCATCCATAAAAACTTTCGGTATTTAGTTTTGGAATTAGAAGCCAAAAAGAGCTTGGGGATACATGATATTTAAATTGAGGATTATCGACAACCATCATTTTAAAGTACTATTTTGGAAGATATTCGTGAATAATAGTAACTAATGAGCATGGACATTTGACGTCACTTTTGCATCCGAAACATTACGATGTCAACATTTGGACTCTAGAAAAGAACATGATCCGAATGATATCCCTATTAGATGATCAAGATCACGAATTGATTTTCATTACTCGTGCCGTCATGCGAAAATGCAACAAATAGCCATAGAAGCGTTGATCAGAATGCATATATCTCTAACTATATGCAGTGGAAGCAAGCTCAATAACAAGAAATCCAATTGTTAATTCTTTTAATTAGAATGAATGGTGTGAGTATTCGTCTACCGTGATAAGGACAATAGTGTGGTCTGCCCAGATATTCAATATCACTGTCAATTATTGAGAAGCAAACAATTAATCTGGGTGATAAGGAAATGAATTGGTTCCAACCACACGACAATATCAATGTTCCTAGTGTATCTCATATACATTAAAATTCAAGCCAAGTTAAGAGGTATCTTAATTAGTATATACAATTACTACATTAGGTTGTCACCCCTTAAGAGGATTGATACTCTCGGTGATGACCACATTAAGTTACAAAATTCTAGAGAATTGCTATTTTCTTTCTTTAGGAATGAATCATCGATTCTAGGGGTGTGCATGGTCTGAGCCGGTCCGGTCCCGGCATGGAACTGATGACCGGACCAGTAGTCCTGGTCTCCATATTTTCAGGACCAGGGACCGGACCAAAACCGGCTGTCCGGTCAGGTTCGGTCCTGGTCCCGACCCAATAGAACCGCTAACACTAATCAACTGCTTATAAAAATCTAGTCCTTAGAATAAAATATGCTTCGATTGCATGTTAATTTACAATTTATAATCTCGGTTGAATGAAAAGGTAGTAATTTTTTTTAATCATTGTTTTGTTTTGTTTTCAAAAATTTATATTTCTTTTTTCTCATTGTATAGATTTATATATATAAATAGCTATTTATTATAGGCGGTTCAGTCTGGGCCGGGCCAGTCCGGTCCTAACACATGGGACCGAGGACCGGACCGCACGATCACCTCAAGGACTGGGACTGGACCGTCCACCTCAAGGACCGGACCAACCCGTCCGGTCCGGGCCGGTCTGGTCCAGTTTGCACACCCCTAATCGATTCATCATAAGTTGTCTGAAAAAGAATATAGTGCATAAAAATATATAACCATGTTAAAGTATTCAAATATTAAATTACACGTTCATTTACCACCTAATTTTTTTTTAAACAACTAATAGTGATCCCATAAAATTTTGCTTAATATCAGAGCAGGAGGTTCTGAGTTTAATTACTTTAAATTTAAGTGCCTTTAAAACTTATGCTAAAGTCCATCTCACGCTTGAAAGGAAATGGTAAAACACTAACTTATTAAACCATGCTTTATCTGACCCAAATAGAAAACCATGCTTTTTGTTTCTGTCCAAAATTATACATACTACTTTAAGTGATCACTAACACCTTACTAGACAACATATAACGATGATACTAAGAAATTAATTATGAATAAGTGTCACCAACGTGCATTGAAATCTCAAACTTTCAAAAAGTGCAATGAAGTCCTAAAACTTGTCAAACTGGCGGAATCAAATCATTCTGCTAACTCTGTCTAACTTGGCTGACGAAAAATGTTGACGTAACTGTTTCTATTATTTTTGTTTATTTTTCTTGGCAATGATGTGGCTAAAGCGGCATCATTTTGGCCCAAGTTTGATTTATTATTAAAATTTTAGATAAGCTAGATTTTTTAATATATATATATAAACTAGGTGGCAATTCGGCAGGGGTCGTTGACCCCTCTGCCGACCATTCTCCATTCGAGTGATGGTGGGCGGCGGTGGCAATGAGGGCTGCAAATCCTAGCCGCCTAGTTTCTAACTCCCTCTCTCTTTATATATATAATAATAATAATAATTTAGCCTACTTTTAAGTTAATTTAAATAAAATTTGTATAGAAATTCAAATTTAGATAAAAACGACGTCATGTTAGCCTTATGTTTCATATTTTGACCACATTATCACCACATATGAGAGAGAAAATACTTTTAAAAAAGATATGTCAGCATTTTCTATCAAATAAGTTAAATGGAGTAAACGCAAGGACTTAATTGTACCAATCTGATTAGTTTTAGGACTTGATTAATTTTTTTTTTAAAGTTTTATCAACTCAATTGCACTTTCGTGAAATGTTTTAGGATCTATAGTGTACTTATCCTAATGAATTAATAAGCCACCCAGCATAGCTTCAGAAGTAAATTTAGCATTTGCAAAAAGGAAATCCTCCTAATGTATAGCTCACAGAGTAAATGTCAATACTGGCGGGAAAATGTCTGGCACGTAAACGCGTATCTAAAGCATGACGGAATAGAGAGCTATGAAAGAAAATACACCGACTTCCACAAAATTTTCAGACTCAATTAAGTAATTCCATGCTAAGGGAGCTTCTCTGTCATGGTAGCTTTGCTTGAATTATGGAAAACAATTTGAATTCCTTTTAAGTTATGAGAACATTAAGAAGATCTTATGATGAACTAGTGGGTTGGCTTATGGCTCGTAGAGGCATGTTGAGAAATGCGGGATTTCGATTCTAAGTGATTCGTCGCAGTCATGTTCTTTCAAGTAATGTAAGCAATAATATTTAGGAAAATATTTTTTAAATTATTTATATTTCGCAAAATAAACGGAACTTAAGATGATGATGGTACTATATCAGATCTATTTTAACTTTATTCATCGCTGTCATATAAATTGTCGAATCCAAATATCATGCTCTTGGAAAAAGCAAAAAGAGAATTAATGGATAAAGTATAACAGAAGTGCTAATATTTATGTACGGCGCTCACTTTAGTGTTAATATTTTTTTTTTTGGATTACTTAAGTGATAATTTTTTTAAAAAAATTATTTCAGTGTCAACTCCGATGAGCATCGTTGGAAAGCATACATGGCATCTACATGGCTCACCGGAGCATCCAGCCAGAAAAAAAATCGAAAATCAATAAAAAAATCATATATATTTAAAAAAAATAAAACACTGAAAATGAGCTAAAAATAAAAAAAAATAAGATTTTTTTAAATAACGTTGTAGCTGTGAGGGTTGTGAGTCCTCGCTACGGCCGCTGCCCACCATCGCCGGCAGTGGCCAACAATGGGTGGTGGAGTGCCCTGTGGGGTCGCCGATCCCCGACGACCCCCGCTGAGGCCTCGCCAGGGGTCAGCGAGGCCCAGTCGTGGCTGGCCAAGGCCTTAGACCCCACATCGACGCTCTATCTCGCCTAGATCTGGGCGAGATAGGGCCTCACCGTGGCAGGGCAAGGCCGAAATCGCCTCGCCACCGCTCGTCGTGGTCTTTGCTGGGCGATTCCGACTTCGCCCAAATTTGTGCGAGGTTGACCTCGCCGTGGGGTCGGCGAGGCCCGGTTGTGGCATTTTTTATTTTATTTTTAAGTTATTTTTAAAAAATTAACTTAATTTTTAGTTTAAAAATCCACGTGGCATCTATATGGACTTAATTTCGAAAGAAAAATTTCCACGCTAACGCCATTTGGAAAAAAAAAAGTTTCAAAAAAATTCCATATAATATTAAGAAATTAATAAAAAAAAATATCACGTGTACTGTTTGGCTGGAATTGTCACTTAATTAATTATTTTTTAACGAAATTGGCACTTAAGCGATCGTTCTTTTTTTGGTTTGGCACTTAAGTGATCCAAAAAAATATTGACACTAAAATGAGCGCGGTACATAAATATTAACACTTCTGCTATATTGTTGCGGAGAATCAATTCACAATTTGATTCGAATGGCTAATGGCATGGTGGTGTGGTTGATGGCATGTGAGGGGCAGCTCATCAGACAGGTGATGGACCACCCACACCAATCCCTCTGCCCTCTCCCTAAATTCAATGTGGTAGGCCCTGCCCTTTATGCTCCATGATTGATTTTGACGTTTGACAAAGTCAATTTCACCCAATTTTGCTACTGTGATTACATGTTACCAGCTAATGTAATTCTTTTCTTTGTTGTTAAAACTCAAGCGCTGATCACACTATAAAATAGCATGAGTAAAAGAAGATCGGTTGGCAAATTTTAATATATACTATATAATTTTTTTTTAAAAAAATTATCAATAAAAAAATGAACGGTGACTTTTCCCTCGTGCAACCTGTCAGTATCTTACTAATATTATTTTTAACTTGTGGATTAGCATTTTCATACTAAATCTCATTTGAGTTACTTACTGATTATTAGTTTTGTTATTGAATTACTAATTTCTGTTTGCCTTCCGTTGGTACCTTCTTACATTTGCAACTTGTTTTTAGAAATTACGAATCTAAATTAGTGCGATTCACCAGCTTTTCTCTCATTTACCACTTCGTATTTGGTTACCTTCTCTCATTTGAGTTAGCTACTGACATTCATTTGATTGATTATTAATTGGCTTAATTTTCTTCTCGTTTTACAAATTTTTAGCTGTATTTCTTAGCTAATGCTTTAAACTTGCCAACTCTTTTTATAAATTACCAATCTTAATTAAAGTAAAATTTCAACTTTTTTTAGATTAAGTTAGCGATGAATTTTGGGGTTACTAGCTCTCATTTGAGTAATTACCAAGTTTAGGTTTTATTTTGATTAACCAATTTTTCTAATATTTTTCAAACTTAATTTAAATGATTTATCAATATTTTTGCGTGAATAGTTATGAATTACAAACCCTTATTTGGGTTAGTTACCAATATTTATTTAGTTTTTCTTTATAATTTACCAACTTTTTAGTTGGGTTACTTAATCAGGAATAAATTTAGTAAGTCACAAAATAAAGATTGGAAATTTCATGTAATAGTTGGTAAAATTAAGGTGTTGATTAAATGAACATGGTAACTCAAGTAAGAGAATAATGTAAAATTATTTGGTGATTTTATTGTGGAAATAGGTTAGTAAGTAAGACAAATACAAGCCGTAATTCAATGACAAAATGGGTAAATTGAACATAACAAGTTATTGGTAAACAACTCAAATGAGAATTGGTAACTCAAAACTAGTTGGAACCTCAATCGGTGGAAACTTGGCAAGCTACACACAAAAAATGGGTAATTACATATAATAGCTGGTAAATTATAGGAACTTCTAAAAAATGTAAATAAAATTTTATGAAAGATAAGAGAAGGTTGTTTTGTCAGAAATAAAAGAAGTTGGCAATTTTCTAAAACTGAAATCCAAATAAATGTTGGTAACTTGACCGAATAAAAGTTGGTAATCGCTACAATTCAAGTTGGTTATTTATTAAATGAGTAGCATAATTAGAAACATTGGTTAGTAAGACAAATAAAACTAATACTAAAAAAAAGCTAGTAAAGTTTTAGAGAAGGAGGATTAGGATTGCTCGATCTGAACTTATCGAACAAAGTTCTATTAGGCCGTACGCTGTGGAACCTCATCTTCTTCCCTTTGGAGCATCTGGGTTCACAACACAAAATGCAGGGGCAACCCAATTATGCAGCTCGACATGAAGGGTAGTATGGCTTGGAGTTGGCGTTGTCTCCTCAAATTACGATCTTTTTTAGCTCAGTTACATCTAGTTCACAGTACTATTGCTGAGATATATATGACGAACTCAGACATGATGGATCGGTTGTAGAGTGGTACAACCTAATTTAGAGCAACGGCATTAACAAACACAATTTTATTGGTTAGCTAGTTTGCAGAGATAGACTACCAACAGCAGAAATCGTAGCACGATGGATGACTTCACTTTATATGCAATGCAACTTTTGTAGGGCCGGTATAGAAGACAGAGCACACTTATTCTTCCCGTGTGAGTGGACGGGCAAGATATGGCGCACTATCCTTGCTCAACATGGGATTAGACGTTCATTAGGGGGATGGAATGATGAACTTTCATGGATGATTAGGACAACGACGGGCAAATATTTGGCGACGAGACTCCTAAAGGTATCTTTCCTCTCAACCACATATTGTATTTGGATGGAACGCAACCAGAGATGGTTCCAAAACAAGTCAACTGACATCCATATTATTTTAGCAAAGGTGCGCAAAAATATCAGAGGTAGAGCTTCACTTTACCAAAAAATTCGTCCTTCCCAGACAAATGTAGTTTTGGCTACTATATGGAGACTTCCGACCTCCATCTTTTTGAATTATTAGTTCTATTTGTAATGCTGGGGGATACCCCTAAACTACTGTACTTCATTTGCTCTATAATATTTACATCTTCAACCAAAAAAAAGAAGAAGAAATAACTGTTGGCAAGCAACTCAAATGAGAGTTGATAATTTAAAATCAGCTAGTATCTCATTTGAAAAAGGTCTATAAGTCACATAAATAATTTCATAAAATAGTTGATAAAATTAAAAATTTGTAAGAGAGCTAAACATATAGTGGATAAACAATAAGAGAATTTTCTTTTCCGTCATGGATTATAGAAGTTGGTATTTTAGAAAGTCAAATAAAAATCAGTAACCAACTCAAATTACTTGGTACCATTATTAATTGGTAACTTAACTAGAGAAAAGTTGTAACCACTTTAATTTCGACTATTATAATTTTACACTAAGTAGGTAAATTTAAAAAGTTGGCGACTATGAAAAAAAAAGAAAATTGGTAACTCAATTAGAAGTAAGATAATATATACATAAAAAAATGGAAATAAGCAACTTGGTAGAGAGTTGGCAACCTAAATTTATTGTTCCTTAATTGGAGAACAATGATGAGTCACTCAAGTTAAAGGTTGGTAATTCATATAATAGTTGGTAAATTTAAGGCGTTGATAAGAAATATAAATAAAAGTGTAAATTATAGAAAGAAATATAATTTTTTTTTGGTAAGGTAAGTATATATTGACTTTTCAAATCACTAGGTACAGATGATAACCGGACACAAAAATCATAAACCAATATTGGCAAAGTGCCAAGATGGGTTCAACGATGACAGGTCACAAGAGGGTACCATGCATCAAGAGAGCGCCTACCTAATGGCTATACAGAAACAAGAGAGAAGAGAAACGGCCAAACAAGCAGCCAAAGGTCCCAAACCAGGACAAAACAGCAAGAAAAAGGAGGAGAGTGCCGGTCAAATACACGACCAAGAGAGGAAAAAAAAATCAGAAACTCTCCTAGCAAGAACAGCAAGAGCAGCACTGGAGAGAGCATAGATCAGCTTGGTTACCACCAGGTCTGTTCAGTAGAAACCTGCTAGAACGTGAGGGACCCAAGTGAATGGGCCAAAAGGAGATGGCCAAGAGTTGGCCATACCAGTGGAAGGAGCGGGCAAACAGCCAGCTAATTGAAAGGGAAGAGCAAAAGAAAGCCAAGACAGCGGCCAAAACAAGAACTAATAGAGAAAGAGAGCAAGAGAAAAGAAAGCGGAACACAAAAGAAACAGCAGACCGAACATCAACACAGCAAGTCAGACAGGCAGCAGCTTCCCGGAAGAAAACTGGGCAGCAAAAGAGACCAGGATAGCAACAAAGAGCCTAGTATCCATCCATCCGTTTGAGAGAGAGCAACCCTACAGTGATCCTTAAGAAGACAATGGATGCACAATGATAAAGAGACCAACGTCCTCAGCAAATGGTGAAGGTCATGACTAGAGAAAAGTAGCAAGAACAGCAAAAATTGCAATGTGAGCCAGGATATCACACCGCCTGACGGTTATAAAAAATGGTCGAAGAGAGTCCCCAGTTGCTTTGCAAAGTCCTATTGCGAGGACAATATTGTACAAAGCCAAAATAAAGAGCTTTGTCTTTGACTAATCTTGTAAGGTGCAAGATAATCACTAGAGCAAAAATAGTTTTAACCCGGAATAAGATATTGTTTCTCTCGGTCCAAATAATGTGACAAAGAGCACCAAGAGAGAACTTGGCGATTCGGTGTGAAAAAGAAGAACCCCCAATATGTTGCTTTGCCCATGCGATGAAATCCTTCCAAGGACGGTTTGTCCAAGTGAGATTGCACCTCAAGACCCATGCGGCAATTAGGGTGGACGTGATAGAGCCAAAAAATAAATGATCGATCGAGTTAGGGCCACCCTTGCAATAAGCACATGCTCCATCATCTATCCTTCGATGTTGTAATAGCAAAACCTGAGTTGGTAGCCTATTAAGGCACATTATCCATAAAAGAAAGGAATACCGCGGTGCTAGTGCCTTGTCCCAAACCAAGGAATGCCATCGAACAATATGACTTTTGGGTCTAATAGACTCCCAAGCAGCAGCTACCGAGAAGGTGCCGGAGGGATGGCCTAGCCATAAGAAAATATCATCCCTATCTGGGCCAATAGATGGCATAGGATTAGGCCATGTTGGGATGGCATCAAGGGCCGTAGGAGAAGGCCAATCTAGTGAGAAAAACTGCCCAACAGTAGTTTCATGGGGGATTTTTGAGCAGGCGATATCACGTGAGGAGAAAAGCAAGTGGAGAGGCCCCTTTGCATGCTAATTGTCATACCAAAAAGAAGTGGAATGACCATTGCTGATTGTCCATTTGAACGATCTTCGGAATTCCTCACGTGGACCTATGACCTTTTTCCAAGTCCAAGAGTAGAAAGTAGGAACAAGTGCAACCCATAAGTTCTTTTTCTTTAAGAATGTCGAGTAAATCCATTTGCACCATAATGATTCCTTGTCACTGAAAAGGATCCATAAGTGCTTCAAAGAGAGAGATTTGTTATAATAAAAAAGCCTGCGGATACCTAGGCCTCCCTCCTTTTTAGGACGACATATATCTGCCCAAGAAACTTTAGCCCATCCAACTCCCAAGTCAGGGCCTTTCCACAGGAATTGCCTGAGGATTTGCTCGATCCTATTAAGCACTGACTTTGGTAAAACGAATACACTAGCCCAATAGACATGAATGGAGTGCAGCACAGATATAATAAGTTGAAAACGTCCTGCATAAGATAAGAATCTTTGAGACCAAGAGCGGGCACAAGTAGTGATGAAATTGACTAGTATATCATAATCATATTTAGCCTGGTGGAGAGAACCGACACTCCTAAATAGCAAAAGGGGAGGGAACCAACTTGGAATTCAAACAAGGCTCGAATCTGTTTATGGAGGCCTGTCCCACCACCCGACAAGAACAATTCACTCTTGCTATTATTAGGTTTAAGGCCTGCCCAGCTAGAGAAAAGATCCAATCCCTCTTTGGGATGCCGAATGGACTGAAGATGTCCTTCGGCAAATAGTAACACATCATCCGCAAAGAATAGATGAGATATCTGAGCTTGCTTGCATCTCCAAAAATACTTGAAGTCCGGAAGTAGAGTCTTAGCATGTAGGATGCTGGAGAAAACCTCCATAACAAGGGTAAAGAGGTAGGGTAAAAAGGGATCGCCTTGCTGAATCCCTCTACTACTAGAGAAGAAGCCATGTAGCTCTCCATTAATGGCAATAGAGAATTTGGGCGAGGATACGCATTCCATGATCATCTTGACAAAAGAGTCCGAGAAGTGAAAGGCTTGGAGAACCAACTCAAGGAACCCCTAATCTACCGTGTCATAAGCCTTTTGAAAGTCGACTTTGATGGCACATCTAGGAGAATACGGCTCATGATGAAAACCTGCAAATAATTCTTGTGCAAGCATAATATTATCGCTAATTCGTCTACCTTTGACAAAAGCCGTTTGAGATGAGGAAATAAGTGAAGGTAGCACATTGGAAATCCTATTGGCCAAAATCTTAGTGATGCATTTGTAGATAGTGTTGCAGCATGCAATCGGACGGTAATCATTCATAGCCAAAGCATTGGGGGACTTCGGCACAAGAGTTAGGATAGTTGTGTTAACTTCCTTGATTAGGCAATCGGTTCTAAAGAAATCCATAATCGCCAAGGTGACAGAAGATCCAACTACATCCCAGGAAGATTTAAAGAAATCAACATTGAAGCCGTCGGGTCCAAGGGCCTTACCTTTTGCGAGAGAGAAGAAAGTGGACCGGATCTCATCCTCGGTGATTGGTAGAGACAAGGAGTTAATTTGGTCATCATCAAGGACTCGGTGAAGATAGGTCTGAATAAGAGGGATGTCCGGACGAATAATAGCAGAATCTCCATTGAGTAACTCTTGGAAATGGCCAACTATATGATTCCATACCTCAGTTGGCTCGGTCAAACAGTCCCCGACGAGTCCGAGACCGATAAAATACGGTTGTGAAGCCTCCTCTTGTTAACGAAGTGATGAAAATACCGAGTGTTTTGGTCACCTTCCTTGAGCCAACGAATTCTTGATTTCTGCTTATAAAATGACTCTTCCTGCATCCTGAGATCAGAGACAGCAGAGAGAAGGCCTTGTTCCTCCTCAACCAAGGTTTGGTTTGAGGGATCCAGCTTAAGAGCCGCTTGTACCGAAGCAAGATTCATCCTAACTTGTTCGGTGCATGTGGAAATATCAGAAAAGGAGCTACGATTGAGTTGCTTGAGGTAACCCTTTAAGAGCTTAAGTCGACAGCAAACAATATACATCGGTGACCTATCAAAGGATGAGTTCCATGCTTTAGCAACAATATCTTTATAAGAGGGATGTGAGATCCAGTAGTTGAAGAATTTAAAAGGTTTCCTAGATATATGAGGTGGAACAATTCTAACAACCATAGGAGTGTGATCAGAAATCCCAGGTGCCAAGAAAGAGGCTTCAGAGAAATAAAAAACCGGGGTCCAGATTTGGTAATTTAAAGAAAGGATAAATGTATTGAAAGTTCAAAAACTTGTCATGAAAGTGCAATTGAGTCCTAAAACTTTCAGAAAGTGCAATTAGGTCCTAAAATTTATCAAATTGATTTATTCAAGTCCTTTCATTAACTCCGTCTAATTAGGTTAGCGAATAATGCAGCCTTGTTTTATTTTATAATTTTTTTAAAAAAGACATGTGGCGATGATGTGTTACTCACCAAACGCCACGTTAGAAAAAATTCATTTTTTTTAAATACAATATGTTTTTTTCAAAAAATAAATTAGATTAAAAATAAAATAGCTAAAAATTAGAAAAAAAAAAGAAAAAAAGGAAAAACCAAAACGCAAATCAATGACTGGGTGCTAAGCCCTTGTCAGTGGTCGCCATCACAACCTTCGAGAAAGGCCGGCAGAAGTCGCATGGGCTTTTCCAAAGCCGCAAGCGAGGCCTCGCCGAGCCTGCTAGCCCAGATTAGGGGGAAGGCGTGAACCACGCCTCAGATCCGAGCGAGGGTCGCGCCCTCCCCCATATCAAATCTAAAATATCGGAAATTATCTAAGTCTTGGACTTTGGTGAAGCTGGTTTGCACGCATCCTTAAAAAAGGATGGTCAAATTGAGGTTGCATTCGAAAAAATGCTGGAAAAATACGAGGATATATTAACATTGGTCTTTATTTTTTGGCTAGTGATTAAGCTCATGTCTAGGAAATTCCTTTCTGGATATAGATCCAAGCTAATTAGAATATTCCATCACCCCCGCCAAATTTGCTTGATGTATCAATACTCGGAACCAAAGTCTGACTTCAGAATGATAGAAAAGTCTGAAAAAGATGGTGAAGCGCATTAAATCCAGAGGACCATAAAATGGCAAGCATCAACCCCAGTTCAAATCTGTCATTCATCTTCATTCAGAGCAATTGATGAAGATGCCGCCACGTCATCTTGAACTGTATAGCCTCTGGATATTTTTTTAGGGTTTGGAGTAACACCCAACTGGAATATTCCCATCTCCAAATAGGCAGAACCACAGATAAACTTAAGGCTCTTCATCTTACGTCGGGAGGAGCGGTTTCAGGGTCGATTCACGTTTTACATGATATATGGAGTCTACCCGTTGAAACCGATTTTCCAATTTTTATAACCTATAATATATCCTGCATTCCAGGGTCTATCGAAGTTTCACATATATTTTTTATTAAGCGAGTTGCATTTAATCACTACCTCTAATGACCACCGTTTGCTGCTACAATCTACCGAGTATAACTTGTATTTAGAGAAACGCAGAATATGAAACGTTACCAAAGTAAAAATCTCAGTCATAGATAATGCCAGAAATGAAAGCTCAGACTAATAGTTTCAAATTACTTACTCATCATGGGATCACATGAAATACCACATGATCGCGCAAAGACACAGAAAAAAGAAAATCACAAAATTTGTTTCAACTTCCACGCACCTGGAACGATGCTCATCCTTAATCTTACGAATAAAATTTGAAGGATCTGTATGGACTCTACGACCATGACCACGGCAACATTATCTTTCGAGTCCTTTGACCTCCAAGAAGACAGACAACGACCCTATATGTAAATGATCAGCGTACGCCATCTAAAGCATATTAATAAGCCGCTGGATTGCAAGGACATAAAGCAAGCAAATCTTATATACCATCGACATATGTCGAAAGATGTGAAATTTACGTTATAGAAAACTTTTCGAAAATGATCATTTCAATGCATTAGCTACACCTACATGCATTAAGAGAGATTTTTCTTGTCTAACCTAGCCACAACCTTCCAATTCCTATGCATCACAAAAAGAGGGGAGAAAAAACACCACTCGCCCGTACTTTGCCTTACGTTTGATCTGATCCACGAGATGGTGAGATACTTCATGGATTCGAATTCCACGTCGAGCTATGTTATTTGGTGTTAAAATCGCGGTATTTAACGAGATAATTTCTACCAAGTTATGTCCAAATGGCACCTTTGCGTCTAACTATTTGTGGACACATAAAGCTGAGGATACCATTCAAATCGGCAGTTCCGCGTCGTTTCAAATACTTGCCCGGGCTTTTCGAAAGATAAAGCGACAGCTTCGGTTCGTTATCATTTTGCTTTCCCTCCTTTATTTAAAGCCATAGGATGTTATTGATCAACAATAATTCCTCTAGGCGTATCACGGCGCTCTTTGATCATAAATGGAGTGACATTCTGTGTGACGAAAGGGAAAAGATGCATTTATTCCTATGTACCCATCACATTAGAATTTATGATCCTCGTGATACTTAGGTAGCTGAAGAGTGCATGCTTGAATGTGACACTATATGCTTGCACGTAACTTTTTATTTATTGCTGTTGGGCTAAGGCATGACCATGTCTATGCTTAATTAAGTATAGTTCCTCTTCTTCTTCTTATTTCGAATCCTTGCTTCACATTAGTATGGGTTTATTTTGTTTTTTGCCCGTGCGATAAAAAGCAGGCCAAACTTCGTTTCGTTATAGGACGGGGTCGATGATTTCTCGATTGCTAATGCGGGAGTAATGTAGATATTTCATGATTCACCACCATTTAGTGACCTCCTGATGTTATACAAAGTTCTGATAACAAAATAAGGAGCATGCTATACATTGCTTACGGTTCACCTGCCTTGAGCATCGAAAGCTTTTACTTCAACTTCCGAAGACAATGCATGAAAATTTGGTGAAGGGTCCACACCCATAAGAGATTGATGCATGGCACATCTGTCCTTCATCAGTGAATTTTGAACTTTCAGAGGTTGAGAGCTTTAATTTTAATTCACTGTAAGTAGCAGAAATGTTAAATCCTAACAACGCATGCAGAAGTTGCTTATCTTTCCTTTTATCGGTCGAAGATGGACGACGAACGAATGTGGATGTACGCTCGGTCTGATGTCAATAGAGAAACTATTTTCTTAAGTTAGTGTGGAGTCGATATTCATAGTTTATGCTAGGGGTGAGCGGTTCCAGGTTCCGGGTAGGTTCCGCCAGGAACCTGGAACCTACCCGCTAGTACAGGTTCCATATTTTTTGGAACCTGGAACCTACCCGCTATATCCTGGAACCTGGAACCTACCCTGTCACAGGTTCCGGTTCCGGTTCCGGGGTACCCGAGAACCTATCAATACAAATCTCTTGCACCAAAATACACGAACCCAACTACATGACTCGCCCATGACAACATTGGACGGCCAGAAATGCTTTTGATGATCAGCAGGCAAAACAACATTGGAAGGCCAGAAATACTTTGAGAGAGTGATTTCAACAAACGGAACATATAGCTAGTAACAATTTGCGCAAAAAATTGCTTACTAAACCGATGATAAGCACGAAACTTGCCAATAACATAATTTTCCACACTAAATCACTGACTCTATGAACAACATCCACAAACCGAAATCAACTTCATGACTCCCAAATCCTTCCCAAAGATCAGTCACTAGAAATAGCACAAAACTAGTTCAAGAAGCTTCCAAATGGACGGGAATCCGACACGACACTAAGAGAGAGATGGATTGCCAATTGTAAAATCACTCGCCGTCTGTAGCAAGAAAAAAAAACAGATTAATGGACGTCTTCCGGTTCGATCTGACGCCCATGGTTAAGGAAATAGCAG
Organism: Rhodomyrtus psidioides; assembly: GCA_021437785.1. Lineage (NCBI taxonomy): Eukaryota > Viridiplantae > Streptophyta > Magnoliopsida > Myrtales > Myrtaceae > Rhodomyrtus > Rhodomyrtus psidioides. The sequence goes on along the minus strand of JAILYB010000289.1, from coordinate 100,865 downwards.
AAAACAGAGGAGCTCACATGGAGGGAAGCAGGAAACGCCCATGGTTCGATCTCCCATTGGAGCTTCTCTCCATGATCGGTAGTCGGCTCCAAAATCGAATGGACGTCTTCCGATTCCGCAGCATGTGTTCTTCGTTCCGCTCCTCGTTCCCCATGCCGGCCCCACGGTTCCCTTTGCCAACTCTAGAGGCCGGCCTCTTCCTCCGAGAGAGCACGATCTACACCCTTGAAACGCCGGCAGACAGAGCCACCTTCAATCCCGTGCGGTGGCTGCTGAAGCTGGAGGAGTCAGACCTTGGGGTCATGCGGATCCTCAACCTCTCATCACGGAGGCCGATCGTGGGGTTGTCTGGCCGGAAGATCTTCCCTACCGTCCAGATCTGACGTTGTCCATGGTCCCAGGCCCCAGATCCATGAGCACGGCGCCCGGCACCAGACTTAGCGGTAATCGAGGGAAGGCGCTGAGACTCTGAGAGGCCAGGGAGGTCGCCGTCGGAGGTATGTGTGCCAAGGACATGGTGGTGGACAGCAAGGAAAGGGTGGGAAGGTTGGGGAGTGAGAGGACAAAGTGAGAATAGAGAAGAAGAAGAGGAGGAGGCGTCAGGCGTGGAGCATTGGAGGAAAAGAAGAAGAGGCGGGGAGGAAGGAGGAAAGACGAAAGGGTAGAAATTAAAAACTAAAAACCTAGGGTTTACTGTTTAGAAATTTCGGTTCCGGTTCTGGTTCCGGTTCCGGTTCAGTTCTAGGGTAGAACCTGGAACCGGAACCGGAACCGGCGGTTCCTAAAAATCTAGAACCGGGAACCGGACCCTAGCATGTTGGAACCGGGAACCGGACCGGAACCGTCGGTTCGGTTCTTCGGTTCTCGGTTCTACCCGGGAACCATGCTCACCCCTAGTTTATGCACTCAAAACTTTTCTTTCAACCATCAAAAGTGTCGTTTCTTTCGCTTTTAGTGGCTTTTCGAAATGGCCCAAACCAGAATAGATCTTGTGTCTCAATTTTGCTTTCTCGTTTTTAGGCTCTATTTCGTTGTGGTTATGCGTCGAATCCTATCAGTCGCGAAAGTGGAGAGGGGAAAGTTTTTAGAAATGTCGATTGCAACTTTTTTATTATTTTATTATTTTTTATATTTAATGGATGATTCTACTATTATTAACACATCACACTTCTTTATTACACCACTCAATTAAAAACGAAATAGAAGTATGAACCACAACCCAATAATGACGAAGATACGAGGAGACTTCTTACTGATAGACGGAGTCCGGAGAAAGAGAAGAAAGAGCCCTAGAACTTCTGCTAGCGTCGTGTCGTTTAGTCGTTCCCGCTCGAGCGAATGCTGCCAAAAAAAACTTACGGAGCGGAGCCAACGCTTTCAATCTGAGGGAGACCCGGCCGACGCCACCCTCTTTCTTATCCAAGCTTGGGTGTCTGCCTGGCTTTTTCATGGCCCCATGAGGGAGGTGCCACAGGCAAGTGGGAAAACCTCGTCACTCGTAATTGACTTTGGCTTCCTCCATGCTGATTGCTGATGAGATCAAAGCTGAACCCCCAGTCTCTTCGGCTTTGGCCTTGGCCAAGTCAAATTTGCAGAAACCCTAGCTCATTTACTCCACCGTGACCGATGCCCATTTGTAACTTTTCTTTCAAGTGTTTCCTCGCCTAGCTTCTGCATTGTAGTTGCCCCTTTAATGAGCAAAGATCGTTCAATTATGTCCACGCTGCTGATTTCGCTCGAGAGCAACTCATGTTTACGCCGCTGTGGTCTTCCGGATTCGGCTCTTTATCTATCCATCTATCTTCAGTGAAATTTGAGGGGAAAATGAAGTTTTGGCCCTTGCTAGCATAAGAATTTTTGAGTGACTACGAGAATTGTGAGCCACAAATTGCCCGACAACAAATTTTAATTAATTTTATTTATTTATTTGTGATCCAAAACAGATTGTTTATCTTGCAGTCACCCAATGGCGGTTACATTATCAATTCTATAAAGTTTTCGGTAATGTGCGCGTGCGCGTCAAAATCATAGGAATGCGCAGCTAATGTCCAATCCTTCTATTGGGATCTCTCAATATTTTTTAGTGCGATTTCGATGGATACTTACAATGTTATTTAAGTTGTTGTAAAAGCGAAGATAAGATATTTGTGGAACACCCCACAATCAATTGGAATACAAATTCAGAGATGTAATAAAACTAGAAAGCGAGCACATGGACGGGAATGGAAAAAGCCCATCAATGCATAAGTTCCGGGCTTTTGAGCCTTCTAAGGCCCATCAAACATCGTGCAAAACTATCCAATGTCTATTAAATCCCCACAATAGACATGATCCGTAGATTGAAATAGCTTGGATGATATATATATATATATATTTTTTTACACACGATCACCTGTATCGCTTAAAATAGTTAATCAAATGAAAACATTTTGAAAATCAACTGCAATTCATGTCTGAACATTTTTCTGAATGGGGAAAATAATTTTTTTTTTCGTGCATTCGTTTCCGTAAGCCACCCAAGCGACGGCTTACACGAAAATATTTTTTCAAGTCATTTGTCTTTCGCTGAACGAACGGAGCTTTACTCACCTCATAAATCGACATCACCCCGAAATCTACTCTGATTTTGTATCCAGATGTGAAATATGTTGGTCTGTAAGAGCGACCCCGTGTGAACTACTATATAGCTACTGACGTACGACGCTTCGATGGACAAATCTAACGTAGGTAGCTGTCGGAATTACGCTTCGGTTTGATTTTCCTCCCGGGGGAGGAAAAAGTTCCCCCAGACACACGGAGAAATAACGAAGCGGTGACTAGGAAATCAATTGGAAGGGGACCAAGATTACGAGCCAAATCATCGCTAATCCTCCCGTAATTATGGCGTGGCATGGTGCCAATTAGGCAATTAACAGCATAGTTCAAGTCAAGGTCCACGACTCGTCCCATTTTGTCCTCCATGTTGGACCAAATCAAATCGCCACATCAAACGGAGTCTTAAGTCGTCCTTCGCAAAGTTCTCTTGTCTTGTGTATGAGGCATTTCCGCGTGGTTGAATGTACGTACAGATTCTCAATAACTTTGGGAAAATGAAATTTACTAGGTCCGTCTAAGTGGTCATACGATGAACTATGCCCCCAAAATTGGATGTTGGTTCAATGAAGCTAGGTCTATTGTCCCTATATTTTAACGAGTCTATAGATGTCTCCGTCTAGCATCCCATATAAAATCTAATTTTGAATGATGATGTATCCATGATACGAAAAATAATTGTTGCTTTTTTTTTAATTTTTTTTTCTCGGGGTTTAGAGTATTCTCTCAATTTATAAATAGATTGGGAGAATCATTTTAGCTTCTAATCCATCCGTACAATAATGGCTATTACATGCCCAATTAAAAAGCCCATGAAATCTCTCCCTCTCTTACTTTTGCTCAACTTCTTTGTAAAGTGCGAGAATTGAGCTTAGCACCTGTGATTCCAGCGTCTCTACCTGGATGACCGATCATGTAGTTTGAGTGTAATTCATCAGATACCACGAATTGGAGCTCGATCCAATCTAGGCCGGAGAATTACCACAAAGTCAAAAATCTATTGCAGCTGTGCCAATTCAGTCCTAATTTTTTTTTTCGATTCAGTCTTAAACTTTTTGCAATTGTGTTAATTCATTTCATTCGACCATTTTGGCCGTCAGGCATTGACTTTGACGTTGATCGGCGCTGGTCATTCAATGACATAATATTTTAATATTTTAAAATTTTTATTTTATTATTTTCTTCTTCTTTTTCTTTCATCTCCTTCCTCTGGCTGGTCACCAGAAAGCAGCCAAAGGTGACGTCCAGCCTAGCGAGGTCAACCTCGCCAGCCCATATCTGGCAAGGCTGAGCCTCGTCGATGGCTGGCCAAGCTGGGCATTGGCTTTCGCCTCTCGCCTGCCAGAGGAAGGAAATGAAAAGAGAAAAAAAAAGAAATTTTAAAAAATATTAAAAAAATTATGTCGTCGAATGCCATCTAGTTAACGCCGGCCGGTCACATTGACTAAATGGGTTGAATTGGCAGAATTACAAAAGGTTTAAGACTTAATCGACAAAGAAATAAAAGATTTAGGACTGAATTAACATAGTTATAATAGATTTATGATTTTTATGGTAATTTTTCCCATCTAGGCGGGCCCAAGATACTCATGAGCTTTCCCTCTTAAGTTTCAACCCCAAAGGTCAACTCATCCTTCCCCTCCATTTCCTTTGTATTTTCTTGCACGTTCTCTCTCTCTCTCTCTCCGCATATGCATTTCTGTTGCAACTGCTGATCTTAACTTCCTCAACTCTCTCTCCATGGGCCCCTCGCCAAGATTCTGATCAAATGGCTTGGCTTCACCCTTTCCCCTGTATGAATAAATCTCCCCTGTTTCTTCCGTTATAAATCTCTGTTTCAGAAAACAATCCTTCAACTCATTTCTTTTGCTCCAAGCAGAGCACAAATCCCCCACCCCACCTCCATCCTTGGTTCAATTACTCTCACGCCCTCCTTTTCCTCTCTAGGGAGAGGAACTTCCCCCGGTCAATGGAAGACTCCGGATCAATGAAAAAGCCCGTACCCGACGGCGAAGGCGATGGGGGCGGTGAGGAGAGTGGTTGGACTACTTATCTCCAGGACTTCACTCGAAACAGCGATGGCGGAGAAGATAGCTTCTGCTCCAGCTTCAGAACCTCCTCTTTGGTTTCGGACGCAGCATCTTGCGCCATCCATGGGAACGCCGTCGCTGTGCCGGAGGATCCGAGGAGGCTGAGCATGATCAAGAGGACAAGGACGAGGAGGAGGGCGAGAGAGATCACGGACGAAGATCCACTAGAGGACACCGCCACTTCCCCTGTCAACAGTCCCAAGGTCTCTGGTTAAGCTTCTGCTTCATTATGAACGCGGAAAACTTGCATTTTCTATAGAAATCCCTTTGCTCTGTGCCTGCCTGTTGTTTTACTAGTCTTGGCCAAATGGACATTCGCAGATCAATCATCTAAAGCGGATGGAGATGATGGGCACCCGGATGACAGATGATCCTCCTCTTCATCTTTCTCTGGTGAAGTTACAACATTTTCTTTTTCTTTAATGGATTCAAGACAGGTTTCTCCTCTAAACTAATTTTCTGAACCGAGTTCATTGAAATTTGATATGTAAGGGTAACGGGGGTGCACCGGAGAGCTGCATGGGGTTGAAGGTGAGAGAAAGCAAAGAAAGCGAGAAGACGATGTACAGTGGCGACCATGGGCAGCAGAATTACGAGTGCTCAAGCTTGAGGAAAAGAGGACTTTGCCTGGTTCCTCTGTCCATCTTCATGAACTATCACCTTGGTTGAATTGATTCCATCTCTCTCTCTCTCTCTCTCTCTCTCTCTCTCTTCTGAGCCTCCCATCAACCGTGTAGAAACTTCTGTAAATAAGTTTACCGTTGATGGTAATTCGGCCCAGTGCTTTTGTCTTTTATTTGTGAACGTAAAGCAAAATTGTCGTTTCGACTTCCTGTGTTCGATTATGTCCATGTTTGTCTTCCCCCATTTGTTTGATTATGTTCATGTTGAGGCATGCGGAAATACATGAAAGATCACTCAATTTTACCCTCCTTTTTTCCCCCCTCTGTTGAATGGTCCGTCATTGGTTTTTTTTTTTTTTTTTTTTTTTTTTTTTTTTTTTTTCCCTAGTTAATGCGGGAGCGTTCGTGTTACAGTTGGGCGGACATGTTTTCTTCTTATAGACTGAACGTGGTAAACGGATGCATTTTATCAGGATTAATTCGCCGACTCAACATTTACGTATGCGTGTGTCGATCCAACAAGCGTTTTACACACTCGTCACTTCTTTTCAAGATATCAAGGGGCTGATATATGGTAAAAAAGAGTGTTACTCCTTTTTTTTTTTTAATTATGATATAGAAACTCATTTTGTTCCGTTTCCGACTGATTTTTTTTTTTTTCATTTCGAAGTTCTAACAATGTATATGCACGTCGCCGATACCTTCATACATGATATGGCGGACTATCTGCACATTTCAAATATGTTACCACATTATTTAGAAAATCTACTTCGTTTTTCTAGTAAGCGACCAACTTATTTAGGGAAATGAATTCATTTTTTTTTTACTTATTCTTTCATTATATTTCTCCTCGTCTTCTCGTTCCAAATTGGATAAATCGAAGGTCCCCACAAGGGAAAACCTTACTAACTCCCATATTAGAAATAACACCGCATCCACCGAACCCTAGCTTAAGATACACTTGCGTTAATTAGCATATGACCCGACATGTGTTCATGGACATTATGTTAATGTTCTATATAAAACATTGAAGTGACATTTATTCTGTTGGACTAAATATATTGGTGTTGAAAATGGTGGTGGGGAAATACGCGGTCCCCACCTCACCCAGTAAATTAATCAAAGAAAGTATAGTAGTGCATTAGCTCATCCCCAACGCTAGCTAGCAGGCCAGTTTGAGACCCCTCCATGTGCACCAGCATTGAAGGCAGGCGACCACTGCAGGAGAGAAGCCACAGAAGTTGTTGAGCTCGAACCTTCAGCTAACATACTTAAATTTTATAAAGAAGAAAAGTCCATCTCAGGTAGATGAAAGTCAGGGAAGGGGTTCTTTTGAGAGCTTCTAAAAGAACTGCGCAGTCTGTGATGCAATAGAAGTCTCTCTCTCTCTCTCTCTCTCTCTCTAGGGTTTTGTCATTAATTTATTCACTTGGACAGTTAAAAGGTAAAACTCGTTTAACACATGCTTAATGCAAAGATCCAAGTGCATCAGAAATCACCCACAGATTCTCGTTTAGTGTGACGCGCTTAGCAAGTCTTTCTTCTTCCTTCTAGAGTAAATAACAAAGGAGGTGTAGCCTTGCATCACGGCTCTTCTCAATGAACGATTGGACTTACATGCGACTCTCGAGTGAGGTTCATACGGAGAATCTGTGCCAACGTATGTTTATTTCACAGGTCAATATCGCTAATTATGTGACGTGAAAGGAGATAAACTAGTGCTTGACAAGATAAAAGGATTGAACTTGATCTAATTCGGCCGTGTCCCGTGACAAGAACCATTGTTTTCCTCTTTGGATAAGCATTGACATCTAATCAAGAAAAGTTAAATTGTCGAGAGCCATTGGCTTGAAATAGCTTAGCAAGAAAGGTCTGGCGATCAATCACATAATTACCAAAACAACCGCTGCAGTGATTTGACTTTGAGGGTTTGGAGGAGTGTAGAGACTAAGGAGGTCCATATGTAAGAATTATCACTTGCGCGGATACATTACCTTTTCCTTAATATAAATAGTCGGAACATTAATGTATTAATGCGATGTGATCATATAATAATTTTGGATTAATAATTTCGGGGATAGGTCCTCAACTTATTGATTAGTCCTCATGATGTGCATATCAGGTATTCAACCCTTGACATGGAAAGGGTCCAAAGACACGTTGACATGATAATCAAAGATGAAGGGCGCTTTTGCACTAAATAATTACTAATTCCTTCAAAAATCAAAGAATAATCAACGAAATCCAATCCTAATTCGACCCCTTTAGCAACAACGACTCGAGTCGGCTTGAAAGAATAATCAACCGACCATCAAAATCCTCTCTATATTCCCCCCCACGTTCTCTTTGTAAACTTTTCTTTAGGCCCATTTTTTTTAGCCTTTTTTTTAAGTCCCAATGGAGATGGACTCCAATTTCTTGCGCCAGCTATTATTTTTGGGAAATCATAATCAAGTTTAGTTTCGCAAGCCAATACAATTTGGATATTATTAAGTAGATTCCGTTGCTCAACCTTTTATTCCATGCTTTGTTGGGTAGCTCAGCGACCGAGTGGGAGGGTCTATTATTCACAAAGATGTACCCCCAAGAACATAACCTCTAAGGGCATGCATGTATTTAGTGGGGAAACTTTGATTCGATGTGTTAGAATATCTAGAAGACCAAGCCCCGATCAGTTTATATAATTCAATTGGTGGGACACGGTTCTACTAAGTTAAGACTGACATAAAATTTACTATGAGCAATCCAACATTTCGGTCCATGGTTCCTTGAATCGATAGATAAACCCAATTTGATAAGACTAAGATAATCATCCTTAAATAATCCCAAGTCTTTATGTTCATAACCAAAATGAATTTGTCAAATCGAATGACAGGCTGTCAGAAGTGCAGAAATAGAACTCGAAAAATAGAAAATTGGATTGATAAGTTGGGAGCTTAGTAGCACTGGTGCTCTGACCAAAATGGGCAAATGGCTATTCGTATGAGACCTCCGAAGAAGAAACGGACGGAAATGGATCACCTAACATTTCTTTAGAAAGTTAGGCTCTAACCTTGCAATCCGGGCCGTCCGTGTTATGAATGGATGGCCCAGATTATTACTAACAAAAAAATATATAAAAAATTTAAAAAATTGCCCCCTAAAAATAGGAGATCTGGGTCGTCCGTCCAAAAATGGACTGCCCAGATTACAAGGTTAGGTGCTTAATCTTCTGAAGAAAGGTTAGGCGATCCGGATCCCAAACGAACGGTCTGCCTACGTGATTCCCGGGCGTCTTCTCAGACGAGTACCTTTGAAAAAAGGGAATTCGAGATTGACAGTTGGAGAGTGCTTGTGCTTTATCAAATTCGATGGCCTACTAAATTACGCTAAATCATCACCTTATTGAAAGATTAAGTGAAATGTGCTTGAGACCCCAAAGCTTTGATCCTCCATTAGAGTGAAACATGAGGAGCACACTCTTCTTGTGATAGCCAACAAGCATTGTATGTTAGGAGTTTGGTCTATTTTGCATGGTCATTATCATCCCACGCTCGAGTTATAGGGGACTAGGGATAGGATCCGGATCCTCTACCTTAATGGTAGAGGACCATTGCGATTCCCAACCTCCATGTGGGGGCCACATACATGGAGGGTGGGGATTTCAACATGGAAAGGGATATATCTAGATGACAGTCACACTAAAATAGCATCTTGGACTATTTTTGGTCTGTTCTATTTCTAAACCCGACAAGGATGGGATGTGATGGGGAAAGTCCCGTGAATGATTTTCTGGAATCGTGCTACGAGTGGAAACGTAAAGGGGAAGAAAAAGAATTTGGATCTGACGTCCCGCTCGTCGGCGTAGGGATGATTACGCTTATGTTGCACGTGGCGCGGCGGAAAGGGAACGTTGAATGGAGTTAAAAGTGGAAAAATAGCGGGATGGCATGAAGATTTCGTAACTTTGTTTGGTAAATTGTGGGAATGAAATGAAACAGGGAGTTTTGTGTTTGGTGGTGAGACGCAGTGTTCTGGGAATGGAATTGAATAAGGAATTTCTAACGAATTCAATTTAGCTTGTATTTGACAAAAAAAAAATTACCTTGTACTTGATGACCAAAAAAGTCCTAAATCTATTCAAATTGTGTTAATTCAGTCCTCAATCTTTTTTTTTTGTCAATTCAGTACTAAACCTTTTGCAATTGAGTCAATTTAGTCCATCCTACCAATTTTAACCGGTCAACGCTGACGTGGACTCCGGCTGTCGCCGGCAGTCTGGCGACATAATATTTTTATAATATTTTTTAAATATTTTATTTTTTATTCTTGTTTTCCCTCTACTATTCTTCTTCCTCCCACTATTCTTTTTGCTCCCAAAGATGGAAGGCAACAATTGTCCTCCCATCTCTCCCTCGCGACAACTCCTTCATCCTCGGGCATCTCGTATCTAGCAAACTAGACAAGGTCGACCTTCGCCTCGCCTCTCCTCTCCTCGCCTTGTCGTAGTTGTACGAAGGAGGAGAGGGGTTTCAGCTTGCCTCTCCCGGTGAAGGCGAGGCCGATCCTCGCCAAATCTGGGCTGGAGAGGCTTGGCCTCACCGTCGCCTCCTTCGCCTCCGTCTTCTTCATCCTCGCTTCTCTCTCTCTCACGACTGCTCCTTCATCCTTAGGCAACTGGTATAGGGACCATCGTCTTGGCTGCGCGAGGTTGTGCCTCGCCTGTTGGGCAAACAGTGTTAAAATAACAATTTTGTTTTATAAAATGGATAATACTTAAAATTCGAATGACAATAGTAAATGTGGACAAACTGACACATGTCGCGACCCTCTCGAGCGCTATCTGGCTAGCGAGGGTTAATGGGCCGCCCGATCGTCGCCTGATCGGACGCGGGCCTCTCCCAAGGTCCATTACCAAAATCGCAACGGCTGGATATACGTGGTCGACCTTCAGTGTGGTCTAGTGACATGTGATATGTGTACATGTCAAGGAGTCGCCACCAATCGTTTCGGGGAGGGTACGATCGGAAACCCTATCGAATAGTTGGGAGGGATCTATTCGATTCTACGGAAACCAGAGAAGTGGGATCGGGGACTTAGTTACGCCAACTATCAGAGTTGACGCCCTTTCGGTACCTAAGCTGAATGGTTTATCTGATTCTAGGATTTCATACAGAGGAGTGGGGTTCAGATCATAAATCTAGGAGTTCATGCAGATGGGAATGACTATCCTATCACTCACAATCCATGAAAATAAATGCGCAAATCAAGGATCCATAACATGCGGATAAATCACATGAAATCAGCATGGCATCCCTAATGAGGCCCTATTAGCCTAGAGAAGTCTCAATTAAGGCTTAGGAGTGATTTGACATGATTTGCCCATGATGGGCAGAATCGTAATTTTGAACAATTCAGGGACGATTCGCCTTGAAAGGGCAAATTTGTCATTTTAGATGAATTGGGAAGTCAAAAGAAGGGGGGAAATAGGATTGGCCATCAATCCAACCCATTTCCTATTTTTCGGGAATTTCCAGGATTTGTTTTGGAATTTAAAAGTGATTTTACACTCGGAGGGGTAAAGTCGTCATTTTGGACAAAGATGAGAGCTGAAAATCTCAAATATTAGGGTTGGTCGTCCACCTGACTCAAACCCTAACTCTGAGCAATTTTTAGGACTTGACTGGAATTGGAAAGACGATTTATCCTTTGAGGGGTAAAATCGTCATTTCAGGGAAAATGATGAGATTTGAAAACCCTCGCAGAAGGACTCGCCACCTTACTGGCTCTATCCTAATCTAGGCATTTTCGACCTATCTCAAAATACAAAGCATGGACGAATTACCCCTAAAGGGCATAATCGTCGATTATTGGAAGAACGGATAAGAAACCCCAAAAATAGGGTTGACCAGTTGTCTGTGGTCAATCCTCGATTTTTGGGGATTTCTGGAGTGTCTAGGATTTTTCCACAATTTTTCCACAATTTTTTTGGAATTTTCTTTGATTTTCTAACATTTTTTAGGATTTTCTAGGATTATTTATTTATTTTTTTTATTTTTGAAATCATTTTCTGATTTTTTATTTAAAAAAGAAATATTTCAGACCGGGTCGACCCGACCCACTCGGGCCGGAACCCGGCCCAGACCCGAACTCGCGAAACCAAACACGCCAAAACGACGCCGTTTCCCATTTTTTTGTTTTTTTTTTATTATTCGGATTTAATCCGACGGTCCTTGATGGACCACGTGGCTAATCCACGATCGTTGGCTCTGATTACTAAATCCTACGACTCAGATTGATTAGAGACTCGATCGGAACCGTCCGATTGACATATTAAGACCTACGGCTACGATTAGAACATGGGATTTGATCAGAACCGTCTATTCTCACTTACCCAAAACGACATCGCCTAGTCCTTTATCAAAACGGCACCGTTTGTTGTTCTGATTGATTTTTCGATTAAAACCATTTTCGGTTAATACTATTTATTAATCAGACGGCTATTATTTATTTGACTCGATTAACCTAGACCGTCCGATCTAACGTTGACTCACCCTAACTGACTAACAGTCGAGCTGACTCGACATCCAAGTGGACCAATGGCAGACTGCCACCTAAGCTTTGATCGGTTGACCACGCCACGTCAGCTTCGTCTTCAACCTTTCGACCCCTGCGAAATGGATGGCTGAGGAACTCCGGCGACGATCCGACGATGGATTCTCGATGAAATTATGCGAGACCAACGGCAATCGACTCGTGATCGTCTCTAGTTTAACATAACTAGGAATCGCAGCACCTCATTCACTAAATCACGAGTATCAAGCATAGTGCCGAGTACGGCCATGGGAGTTCGATCGCTTGATTAACACAAAATCATTACAATTCCATCACAGGATAGCATCAATTGATGTTCATGAGACTTACCTCGAGCTCCGATTGAGCTCGCACGGCCCAAATTTGGCTGGGCAACTATGGACGTCGGTCGGCAATAGAGGCTATGTTTGAAGACTCGATTCGAGATATTCGGGCGAAATCGATGCAAAATGAAGATGTAATGATAGTAATGATATCCAAGGAATGAAACGCACACGGGAATTGCAAGAATTGAAATCGAAATCAAGGTTCGCCATTGAAGACCAGAGCTTAAGCTCGAAGTTTGGGATTACCTGTTCTAGCAGTTTTGGGCTGCGCGGTCGATGGCGATTGCTTCCTGGGGGCTTGACCGTCTTCCTGTCGACCTTGAGGAGCTTCGGTTTGGCCTGAGAAGGCCTGACCAGTGCTCTGCAAATCCGAGCTCTACCCTCGACAATGGCGATGGAGGGGAGCTCTCTCTCTCTCTCTCTCTCGTTCTCTCTCTTTCTCTTGATTCTATTTCTTCCTCTTCAACTGAATTCACTCTCCTTTTCAACAGAAAGCGACCATGAGCTTATATAGCTCTTAGGAATTTTGGCGCCGAAACGGGGGTGGTGTAACGGCTTCAATTGCACGTGAGGCCACGTGCATTTAGGTCCAAACGGCGTTGGGGACGATGGGCTTTCCGTCCAACCCCGTTTGGTCCTCCGGCAGCCCTTATCTCTTGCAAATTTGGCATGGACTTGTGCTGAGTTGACTTTTGCAGGCCTGCAGGATTGACCGACCGATTACTCCTTCCTCCGGCGATCATTGGCCGCGATTCCGGTGTCAATCGACGGGGGATGATTTAAAGTGTTAAACCCCCACCAATGTGTCTTCGATTGTGGTCGACTTGACCTTCAATTTGATCTTCAAAGCTCGGCATGTCACTGTTCATCTGCTCGAGCTCTTTGGGGAAGACGACACTGTTCTGGACCGGTTCGACTGGTCCGACCGGCGGTCTGACCGGTCAGAACCGGTTCCGACTTACCATTTTCCAAATTAATGAGAAAATTTTGTAATTGAACCTCAAAATCGAATCTAGGGCATGGATTTTATCTAAAAATGTGGTTTTGCCCAGAAGTTCACATCAATTTCTATGAAAACCCCAAATTTTCATTTAATTGCAAATTGAGGAATTATGCAATTGAAGGTTCAAATGATCAAATTGGGTCAAATTACCTATGCCAATCGATTCAAAATGGTGAAAACCATTGGGCAGTATGTTTAATTTGCAATGATAGCCCTTGAATTGAAAGTAATTTCAATTATGCCTAATTTCAAGGACTAAAAATGCAATTTCAGTATGCAATTTTGCCAAATTCGTGCAATTGAACAATTTGTACAAACAATTGGGCTAAGTTGAAATAAGGGACAGTTAGAATGGATGTCAAGATCCTAGAAAATGCCAAAATTACAAATTAAAAGACTCAATTGACATTTGTTTCTCAAATTCAATCATATGTGTAACAAAGGAACATATACAATTGAATTTGATTTTGCACTTTTTGTGAGGTCAAAAAGACAAGGGATTTAAAATAAAAATATTGGCTATTTTTCCATATTTTTGTGACCTCAAATGTTATTTTTCTTGATTTTTTTAGTATTTTCCTAATTTCTGAAAATATTAAAAAATGCGAAAAATATGAAAAATTATTTTTTTGGTCAAAAATGGTTCCTTAGGCTTGGCCAAGGCCACCAAAGTCAATTTTACAATTTTTTGACTTTTTATGAATTTTTTTATGAATTTTCAAAATAAAGCTGAAAAAGACTTGGTCAAAAATCAGGTGTCAACACCACAAACATACAAACACTGAGTTGGTAGAAGCATAAAATCTAAGCCTTTAGATGCATAAAGTTTGAGCTTTCAGAAGCACAAGGTCTGATCCTTCAGAAGCACAAGGTCTGAGCCCGTTAGAAGCACAAAGTCTGATCCCGTTAGAAGCACAAGATTTGAACCCGACAGAAGGACTAAATCTGAACCTGCCAGAAGATTTGAAGCGATCAGAAGCACAAGCACAATATCTGAGGTGGTCAAAAGCACAAAAGTATTGGAGGAAATGAAAACGATAAAAATACCGATGCCTGTGTTCGACACAGTTTCCTTAAAACATATTCGTCCCCTCCAGTACGTGCTTTGAGGTTTTGTCAACGTCTGTCTCCCATGATACAACATAGAGGAGTGATCAGAAGCACAAGCACAATATCTGAGGTGGTCAAAAGCACAAAAGTATTGGAGGAAATGAAAACGATAAAACTACCGATGCCTGTGTTCGACACAGTTTCCTTAAAACAGATTCGTCCCCTCTAGTACGTGCTTTGAGGTTTTGTCAACGTCCGTCTCCCATGATACAACATAGAGGCAAGCACAGCACTCCAAAGCTTTCGGCGAACTTGAACTCAACGTGAACACTATAAAAAATAATGCAGATGCAGACAATTGGAAAAAGAGGGAGAAGAGATTTTCGTGGTCTAGTTTTCTGTCACTCTTTTCGTCTTCTTGAAATAGAACGGAAAGCCACCTATTTATAGGCTAAGTGGGGCATTGCGAAAATAAAGAATAACGGCTAAATAACTCTGCCGTTTAGAGCCGTTATGTATTAATTCTGTGACCACAGAATTATAATAGCCGTTACTTAGTTAATACCATTAACATGCCGGTAATTAACTTAAGAATGGTTACATTGTAACGGCTTAAGTTGAAAAAAATTAAAACAGAAGGCAAAAATGAGCTTGTCGCGAGGCCCACTTTTCGGTCATACATTTGCTTACGCAGGTCATGCACTTGCGCCCAAGTTTCAACCTGTCGGGCCTCCGTCGAGGTCTGGGATTTGCACCCCCTACACGTGTGCGCGAGGCATAGTACTTGTGTTATGATAGTTACCACTCAAAGGAAGTGTAGCCACATATAAAGCACTTCAAGGCCTTCCTCATTTCCAATGTGGGACTAGTGCTTTGCCAATTCCCACTTCCAACTCAAGGGTATTTTTTTAGAAGTAATTTCTCATTCACTCACCCATCAAAATACCTCATATTTTCCAATAGTCCCCCACATGAATGAAAATTGTTTTGGTTTTGACTCTATGATAGTGTTTAACAAATGAAACCTGCATAGGATAAGTAGGTGTTACCCTTTGAACCTTCCCTTGTAAAAGTATATTTAATTTACCAGCTGTCTAGTAGACATGATGTCCTTGAACTGTCATGCTTTCTTAGTAAATGACCCATACACTACTCACATGAATCATCTAAACGTTTATTCAGTTCTCATGAGTATATTCGTTTTGGCCATGAGCATCATCCTGGTTCTATAAGAGTTTCTAAAGAATTCAGCCCTCAATAATTCTCCTTTGAAGCAACCCCACTTCTCTCTCACATAGGTGATTACTTAATTTTTGAGTAATTGATTTACTCCACTTAAGAACCATTAAAGCATAATTGTTGCTATTTTCCTGGTAAACCTCCACAATAGTTGGAAATATCAAATTACTGATATTTTATAGGAATGGTTTGAGGGATAAACCCACACAGTGATATCATTCAGTTCATATAATTAGGTTGTCCCTTTGAACCTAGTTCTTGGGATCTCCAGTCAACTAGGTTGGGTTTTCCTTTATATCAACTTTCTTGTAATGGGCTTCAGTCTCATTTCTATTGTTGACTTTTCAACTAACTCTCTATTTAACCCTTTGGTTAGCGGATCTACAATATTATCCTTTGACTTTACGTAGTTAATAGAGATAATTCCAATTGAGAGTAGTTGCCTAATGGTATTATGTCTATGACGTATATGTCTAGACTTACCATTATACATATTACTTTGTGCTCTTCCAATCGTAGATTGACAATCGCAATGTATACAGATTGGTGGCACATGTTTTTGCCATTTTGGAATATCCTCTAAAAAATGGTGTAGCCATTCAGCCTCTTCACCACATTTATCCAAAGCTATAAACTCAGATTCCATTGTGGATCTGGTTATAACAGTTTGTTTACAGGATTTCCAAGATACAGCTGCACCTGCCAGTGTGAATATATATCCACTAGTAGATTTTGAGTCTTTTATATCAGATATTCAATTTGCATCACTATATCCTTCTAAGACAGATGGATACCTGGTATAGCGCAGGCCATAATTTCTAGTATATCGTAGGTACCTGAGTACTCTCATTATTGCTTTTCAATGGTCAGCACTCGGATTGCTCGTATATTTACTCAATCTACTAACTGTGCATGCAATATCTGGTCTAGTACAACTCATTAAGTACATTAGACTTCCAATAATTCTAGAGTACTCTATTTGAAAAATACCCTCTCCTCTGTTCTTGGATAGATGAAGACTATTGTCTAATGGTGTTCTAGCAATACCAGAATCATTCTTGCTGAATTTTTCAAGAATCTTGTCCACATAGTGTGACTGGTTTAAAACTAAACCTCTGACGTTCTTGTGATTTTAATTCCTAAGATTACATCAGCAAGTCTCGTATCTTTCATGTCAAATCTTGAATTCAACATATTCTTGGTAGATTTGATCATTTTGTCGTCACTACCAATAATGAGTATGTCATCCACATACAAACATAGAATGACACATCCATTCTCTATCTCTTTAATGTAGACACATTTATCATATTCATTGGTAAACATATTGAGATTTTCTATTTCTGATTGGATTTTTGGCCAACTTTGAAAAGTTAAAAATTGTAACTTCTCAGTTTCATAAATCATTTCTTCAACTGCACCGGTCTTCGCCGAGCAACGCCTGCCTGCCGGCACCCCCCGATCGCCTGCCGGCACCGCCCGATGCCGATTGCCGCCCGCCGCCGCCTGCTGCCGCCGATCACCCACTGCCGCCGGCAGCCGGTTGCAGCCCGCCGCTGCAGGCCGCCACCGATCGCCAGCCACCGCCAATCATTTGGTCGCCGTCATCACCACCGCCGCCAATCACCAGCTGTCGCAGCTGCCGATCGCCGCCGTCGCCAATCATCTGCTGTCGCCGCCACCGATCACCGGCCTCTGGTTGCCGGTCACCGGTGCCGGTCTCCACCGACCACCACCGCCGGAAATTTTGTTAATAATGTTTCAAAAGTATAAATTTTAGAAGTAGAAATTTTATCAAACACTTTTCTTTGATCAGAAATCAACTTTTCATGGAGAAGTTGAAAAATCAACTTCTGCTTCTGGTGGTATTTCTGAAGCAGAAGTGTTGCCATGCACACCCTAAGCCTTCTCGTTGTCTGTATCCTTTGATTACAAGTCTGGCTTTATATTTATCAATGGAGCCATCTGCTTTCATCTTCCTTTTAAAGATCCATTTGGACCCTAAAGGTTTACAACCAAGAATAAGATCCACTAGCTCCCAAGTATGATTCTGCAAAATAGAATCAACTTCACTTTTTATTGCCTCTTTCTATAGACGTCACTCAGAAGAATTCACAGCTTATGTATAATTTAGTGGTTTTTTTTTCTAACAAATAAGTTAGAATATCATTTCCAAATGATTTTTCCACTCTTGTTCTTTTGCTACGTCTCAGTTCATGATCTGAATCATGACTTTCATCATTCATAGTTTCATTCGTTCGTTTGGATGAACTTGATCCATCATTGTATTTATAAGGAAATACATCTTCAAAGAATGAAGCATTCCTAAACTCCATGATCGTATTCTTGTGTATATTTGGAATCTTAGATTCATGCATAAGAAACCGATATGCATTACTATTATGTGAATAGCCTATAAAGATACAGTCCACTGTTTTAGGACATATCTTAGTTTTCTTTGATGTTGGAACAATTACTTTTGCAAGACACCCCTACACTCGTAAGCATTTGTAGGATGGTCTTCTACCTTTCCATATCTCATAAGGGGTTTTATCCTCTTTCATTCAATGTAACTTATTTAAAAGGTAATTGCTTGATAAAATAGCTCCACCCCACATATTTTGAGGTAAACCTAAACTTAGTAACATCGTGTTCATCATTTCTTTCAATGTGCGATTTTTACGTTCAACAACACTATTTGATTGAGGTGAATAGGGTGCAGTTACTTCATGTATAATTCCGTGTTGAGCACAGAATTCACCAATTGGTACTTCATTCTCACCGCCTCTATCACTTCTCAATCTCTTGATTTTCTTATCAAGTTGATTTTCAACTTCATTCTTATAGAGAATAAATTTCTCTAAAGCTTCATCTTTACTTTTAAGTAAATACACATAGCAGTATTTAGTATTATCATCGATAAAGGTAATAAAATATTTATTACCACCTCTTGTTTGTATGAATTTCAAATCACAAATATCACTATGAATCAATTCAAGAGGTACAGTACTTTTGTCAATTAATTGAAACGATGATTTCGTTAATTTCGTCGCAACACAAATTTCACATTTGTGTTTTGAATCAATTTGGAATGAGGGTATATGTTCTAAGTTAATTAATCTACGCAATGTATCATAATTAACATGTCCGAGTCTACCATGTCATAAATTGGTGGACTCAAGCAAATAAAAGGAAGACTTATTATCTTTATTGATAATTTTCATGACATTGAGCTTAAAAAGCCCATCAGATACATATCCCTTCCCCACATACATTACAGATTTAAACAAAATAACTTTATCCGACTCGAATATCATGCGAAATCCATGCATGTTCAACAGAGATCTGGAGACCAGATTCTTTCAAATTTATGGCACATATAGAACATTGTTAAGAGTCAGCTCTTTCCCAAAAGTCATCTTCAACAGTACCTTCCCTTGGCCTTCAACAAGAGAAGATGTAGAGTTTTCCATGAACACTTTCTCCCCATTAATTGGTTCAAAAGTTGTGAACATGTTCTTATTAGAGCATACGTGTCTAGTAGCCCCAGTGTCAATCCACCATTCTTTCGGATTGGACCTAATTAAGTTCACTTCAGAAATCATTGCAGAGAGGTTCATGTCTGACATGTCTTTTGTCATGTCATTCGCCATATTCGTCTCAAAATTCTTCCTCTTTGGAAGTCTGCAATCCACAGATCTATGGCCTAACCTGCCACAATTGAAACATTTTCCTTGAAACTTATTCTTGGAAACTCATCCTTTTGGTCCCATCTTTGGCTTGGCGACCTTCTTGTTCTTATGGCCATGCTTATGCTCCACAAAATTTGCCTTAGGTGTAGCAGGATTGAATCCTTTGTGTTCAGAGCTTCTGTTGTCTTCTTCGATTCGAAGTCTAACAATCAGCTCCTCTAGGTTCATTTCCTTTCACTTGGGCTTGAGGTAGTTCTTGAAATCCTCCCACGCATGAGGTAGCTTCTCAATAATCGCAGCCACTTGGAAGGTTTCACTCAAGTTCATTTCTTCAGCCTGAATCTCATACAAGATCAGTTGAATTTCTTTCACTTGACTTATTACAATCTTAGAATCCACCATCTTATAATCAATAAATCGACCGACAACAAATTTCTTTGCTCCGGCATTCCCTGTTTTATATTTCCGGTCTAAGGATTCCCATAACTCTTTTGCCGTCTTTATTGCACAACAAACATTGTACAATGAGTCATGTAATCCATTCATGACATAATTCATACATAGGAAGTCAGAATGTTTCTAAGCCTCAACAGCATTGAAAGCTTGCTTATCTGTTTCTCCATCGGATACCTTAGGAGGTTCCTCAATCAAGAATCTCGCAAGATTCAGAGTTATTAAATAAAACATCTTTTGCTGCCACCTTTTAAAGTTCAATCCGTTGAACTTTTCAGGTTTCTCACCATGGTGGAAAGAAGCCGCAGCAGAAGCAGAGGATGATCCAGGCTGTTGGACAGCAGAGGCAGAGCTTTTGGTGATGTCATTAGCAGACACATCAATAACTTCCTTTCCAGTAGCCATTCGAATGGTAAGTGTCGAATAAAATCTGTTTTAAGATTGTTGGGCAAACAGTATTAAAATAACAATTCTGTTTTATAAAATGGAGGATACTTAAAATTCGAATGACAATAGTAAATGTGGACAAACTGCCACAAACATACAAACACTGAGTTGGTAGAAGCACAAAATCTAAGCCTTCAGAAGCACAAGGTCTGAGCCCGTTAGAAGCACAAAGTCTGAGCTCGTCAGAAGCACAAGATTTGAACTCGACAAAAGGACTAAATCTGAACCCACCAGAAGATCTAAAGCGGTCAAAAGCACAAACACAAGATCTGAGGCGGTCAGAGGCACAAAAGTATTGGAGGAAATGAAAACGATAAAAATACCGATGCTTGTGTTCGACACAGTTTCCTTAAAACAGATTCGTCCCCTCCAGTACGTGTTTTGAGGTTTCGTGAACTTCTGTCTCCTAGGATACAACGGTTAAGTAGCGATAGAGGCAAGCACAACACTCCAAAGCTTTCGGCGAACTTGAACTTAACGTGAACACTATAAAAAATAATGCAGATGCAGACAATTGGAAAAAGAGGGAGAAGAGATTTTCGTGGTCTAGTTTTCTGTCACTCTTTTCATCTTCTTGAAACAGAACGGGAAGCCACCTATTTATAGGCTAAGCGGGGCATTGCGAAAATAAAAAATAACAACTAAATAACTCTGCCGTTTAGAGCCGTTATGTATTTAATTCTGCACAGAATTATAATAACCGTTACTTAGTTAATACCATTAACATGCTGGTAATTAACTTAAGAACGGTTACATTGTAACGACTTGAGTTGGAAAAAATTGAAACAGAAGGCAAAAATGGGCTTGTCGCGAGGACCACTTTTTGGTCATGTATTCGCGTATGCAAGTCGTGCGCTCGCTCCCGAGTTTCAACCTGTCGGGCCTCCATCGGGGTCCGGCATTTGCACCCCTCCTGCGCGTGTGCGTGAGGCATAGTACTTGTGTTGTGATAGTTACCATTTAAAGGGAGTGTAGCCACACATAAAGAACTTCAAGTCCTTTCTCCTTTCCAATGCGGGACTAGTGCTTTGCCAATTCTCACTTCCAACTCAAGGGTGTTCTTTGAGAAATAATTTCCCATTCACTCACCCATTAAAATACCTCATATTTTCCAACATCGCCAACCCAGATCTGGTGAGGCTCAACCTCGCCATCATTGGGCGAGACTGACCGGATGATGGTGAGGTCGAGGCTCGCCAAATTGGGGCTAGCGAGGCACAACCTCGCGCAGCCATGGCGGGGTCAAGCCTTGCCAGACTCACCCTCGCCAATGGCCGCGGAGGCGACCTTCACCGGAGGCCCGTCATCTCTGGATCAACTTTCGTTTATGGGCATCGTCATCTTCAACATCTATTGGAGGAAGCAGAACAATCTTGGGATTCGAAGGAAGAAGAACAGTAGAGGAACAAACAAATAAAAAAGAAAAAAATTATTATTAAATATTATTAAAATATTATGTCGTCGGTCAGAGGGTGTCCACATTAGCGTCGCTAGACAAAATTGGCCGGATAGACTAAATTGACACAATTGCAACAAGTTTACATTTGAATTGGCCAAAAAAAGTTTAGAACCAAATTGGCACAATTGCAATAGGTTTGGGACTTTTTTGGTAATTTTCTCCTCGTACTTTCGTTCTTGGTACTGTCATTCATATTTATAGAATATAATTAAGATTAACGATCATTTCATAACAATAATATTGTTCACTAATTAAGATGTTAATTTCGACCAAAAAAATTAAGATATTAATAATAAATTTTGGTTTAGTAGTATGACAATTGAAATTCATTAAGTATAATGTAGAGCAACGATATTACATTTAAAAATAACTTCATGACATGATAACATAGTCTCAAAATATATGTTTTATCTCATATCTTAATAGTTTGGGGTGTATGGATAAAATTCTTAAATTTTATTTTTTTACTTAATCTAAATTTTGCGATGGACGTATTTTTTGTCTTTTCCTTAATCCGAAACTTTGACAAAACACATATTTCGACAAGTAGATCTACGAATATATTTTTCCATAATTATATCGAAATGGTATGAAGATTTTAATGTTCGGTGGAAAAGCAAAAAGTTGCCTTTTGATTTTTAAAAAGTATAAACAAACAGGCCCTTAACAATACTGATTAATAACTTTTGACCCAAAAAAAAACAATACTGATTAATAACTAGTAAAGTTAGTATATTTTTTTATTTAATAATTTATTTAGTTTAGAAAAGGAAAGGAATAATGGGCATTCCACGAACTTGTTGCAGTCCTTGCGGAAAAGTTTTTTTTTTTAAAGTCTTAAAACTAATGTATTGATACTAATTCAGACATAAATCTTTTAGTTGGATCAATTTAGTTTTAAACCTTTTCGCATTAGTACCAATTTAGTTCATTCGATCAATTTAGACTGGAAATTGCTGACGTTGTCGCTAACCGTTTTAGGAGGTCTCCCTCGTCAGCCACAAGCATAGGTTAGCCTTATTAGGCTGTGCCTAGGCAAGGGGCAGTGCCAGCGATGCCCCCCTCTCTAGATCTGGCGAGGTCGGCCTTCGTCGGCGCTTGCCCTTACCTAGGCGCTGCTCAGTTAGGCCAACCCTTGCTTATGGCTGGTGAGGGCAACCTCGTAGGACGGCTAACTATGTCACGTGAGACGGTTGGCATCGATGTCAATCTTTTTCGGTCTAAGTTGGCTAAAAAGACTGAATTGGTACCAATACAAAAAGATGTAGGACTAAATTGGCCGAGTTGAAAAGTTTAAAACTAAATTTGTACCAATATAATTGATTTAAGACTTTTTTTTTAATTACATTTCCCTCCATGAAGGGAAAAACGTAGAGAGACATCTATTATTAGTATCGTTTGTTAGCAATACTAATATTGTCTGATGTTGACAACTCACCGCAATGGTAATCCCATGTCAACTATGCTTGCCTCAAACTCGGGATTCATTTGACTGGGAGAAAATATTTTTCGAGAATTCGTTTTCCTAATTTCACCCATATGGTTCGCTGAAAATGACGAGTTAATCGAAAATACTTTCTGGTCAGCAAAAATATTTATGCATAAAATTAGGAAAGTTGTGACGCCCTAGAAATCCGACCATGGTGAAGTCCCTGAATTCGATAAAAGGAATTAAGATCGAAATTTCAGTCGTTAAAATATATTGAATCGAAAGGACTGAAGGGACGATGTTTGGACGAATTCGGAAATCCAGTCGGTTTAGATTAAGTTCGAAATTCCTAGTCGCCGTAAATTAGGATTTCAATTCTCGCGAACCGAGCCTAACCCTGACCGAGCCTAGCATGTGAAATTATGAAAATTATCCTTCGTCTAGTTTACCAAATTTCGTTCAGTCCTGAATCGCCAAAAGACCGTTTCGCCCTCAGATATTTGCAAATAGGACAAAAATGCCCAAAAGTCTTCCCTTGGGCCCCACCTCAACTCAGCCCACTCTCTCTCTCTCTCTCTCTCTCTCTCTCTCTCTCTCTCTCTCTCTCTCTTTTCCCTGCTCGCGGACGACACCCCCTCCCCTTTTCTTCTTCTTCTTCTTCTTCTTTTCTTTCTTCTTCTTCTTCTTGTTGGTTTGCGCCGAACGTCCCCCGACCACCACCCACCACCTTCGACCACCACCTCCAGCCCTTCGTCGCCGTCGCCCCTGACCTGGTCTCGGCCGCCGGACGGCCGCGGAACAGCCGCGGGACCTTCCCCCTGTTTTTCGCGCCACGGACCCGAGGACGTCGGGGCTTCCCCCGGCCGTTCGCGGCGTCGCCGCCGCCACCCACCACCTCGGTTGTGACTCTCAGCCTCCCCTCGACCAAGCCGAAGCTACCCCACCGCCGATTAGCCGCCGGAGCCGCCGCAATCGGCCCCGAAGTCGCCGGTGCCCTGTTTTTGAACCGGTTTGGGATTTTCTTCGATCCCACCGTTCCGCCGCCCACCGCCGTGCACCGCCACCACCATCAGACTCCCCGACCTCCCTTCCACTTTCCCCAAGCTCGGCGGAGCTCGCCGCCGCGCGTGGTGGCCGGAGGACCGCCCACAAGCCGCCCTTGTTTTTCTGCCCCGAAACGGCCGGTTCTGTGTCGTCGCCGATCCGCCGCCTCTGACCGCCCTCAGCTGCTGCCGCCGGTCCCGATCACCTCCCCTCGACCCCTAGGTGAGATCCCCGGCCTTGGCCGGCCTCGTCCCGGCCCGTGGGGCCGTGTTTCGCCGGAAAACAGCCCGGTTCCCCTGTTTGACCCTGTTGGCCGGTTCTGTTTTAGGCCGCCGCCGCTTGCCGGAGCGTCGCCGTCGCTGGCCACCTATCCCATTGACCTCGCGAGACTTCCCTGAGGCTTTCCCGAAGTTTTAGGTTTTTGGGCCGCCGCCGCTGCCGTCGCCGCCGCCGCCGCCGTTCGCCGTCGTCGGCCGTTGAGACCGCCCGAGCTTAAATTGATAGTGAGTTGACCCTAATCCTTGGTTAGGGCGCTAATTGCGCATAGGATTAGTTATTTAGTCAATTGTGGATTTTAGGTACACGATCGGGGCCGGTCTAAATAGAAATTGGGATTAGGATAAATGGCCGATCGATTTGGTTAGCCGGACTGATTAAATTGTCTGTGGCTAGTTGTTGTTAGAAAATTATTGATTGATTGATTGGGCAATGGATTGCCGATGTTTGATCGCGAGCGAGCGATAGGCTAGAGACGAGCGAGCGATCGACGACGTTAAGTCGGATTGACTAATAAATAATTACTGCATGAACTCGAGCCTTTATGTGGCTTAATCGGACTGATTGGTCGTGTTTGTGTTGATTGCCTCGTTGGATGGTTTGATTGATTGGCTGGAATGACTGTTTGGTGTCAATCGTTTATTGGGGGTTAATCGCCCTGTATGTGAGGTGACTAGTGGTTAGTCTGCATTTGGATATGACCGTGTGCGAAGTCAAAATACATATTTTGGCACGAAATTGGCATTTGGCCAAAGTTTTTACATGCCTGAGTGAGCATCCGGCCTTAACCAAAGATAATGAAATGGGTTGATTGCTGGATGTGGGATGTATGGTCATATGACGAAAAACGATGATGTTCTTGGCAAGCTCGTGTTCTATGATTTGGACGGAACCATACGACTTGCCAGAAGCACGACAACTCTGATTCGGTGTTAACTAGTACGGATGCAGAGTTGGTCGGATGCCGGTCGCAATGGATGTTGGACCGACGCCCCGTATAGGGATGCCTACTTGCTGGTGCCGTGCCAGAAGCACTGGATACACCGCTTGTAGTAGCCGTTGCCGAGAGTAAAGGAACGTAGCCCGGTTTTACCGGTAGAACGCTGGATCACACTGAGGTGTTAGATCGCGTTATTTGTGAGAGTCGAATCACGCCCTCTTTCGCGTAGATCCTCTCATGTGCCGGTGGCACGATCATCGTTAATAAAAGAATTGAGTGCAATATAACTTCGTACATGGGTAAGTGTGAACGTATCCCGACTACGACGTTTGGAATGTGACGAATGGAGTAGGAAGACGGAAGTTCATACTCACTTGTGTTCGAGTTATTATTGTGTCATGTGCATTGTCCTGGTGAATATCCTGTGCATACTGGTGGATGTAATGCTGTGATTGAGTGACTGATTGACGTTGACTGCTGAGTCATGTCGAGCATTGCATTATGTATGGCTGAAGCTGGTAAGTGTGCATGTGGATGATGGTTATATTGACACTGTGGATAGTTGCTATATGTGCATGTGTGATTTGTGAGCTTCGGTTAGGATGCCCTGGGCGAATCAGTTTCCTAACCGAGCTTAGGCTTGATTCACTGAGATTTATTCTCACCCCGTCGTGGGATAACATTTTCAGGTCCCACGTGACGGAGCCTTGTGGATGCCAAGAGTTGGCTGTTGGAGTAGTCTATTGAAGAAAGTGAGTAGTTGACCTCACCTGACCAAGTGACCTTTTGAGGTTTTGTCTAGTCGCCCCGAAGAATGGGCTTGCGTACGTTCGTTAGTTAATTTGTGAATGTCGATTGTGACTGCCTACTTTGCTATCCCTGTTTGTTTATGATGTCAGGGAGTTAGAACGTTTCCACATGCGTAGTTAAGTGATAGGTCGATAGCGTGCCTGGGAAGCTATCTTTATGACCTCGTGGCGATTTGGCAAGGGATGTCGCGGGCTCGAGAGTCGGGGCGTGACATCCCCGCACAAGGTGGTATCAGAGCAAGGTCAGCCTGATTCATCTGGTCATTGGCTTGGAGTGACAAGGAGCGTTGGGATTTGGGATAGTTAGTAGGATTATAAGCTTTTGCATGTGCTTGTTATCGATGTTTTTGACTGTTTATTGGTTATCTCATTACGTGTTGCCTGGGGTGGACAGGACTCCGTAAATTACCTGTATAATGGGCGACCGTAGTGAGATGGTGTCTAGTGGAAGGTTAGTTCGAGAAGGTCCCAGAGTGGACGGGATCCTGCAGACATTGGAAACTTTGAGAGCTGTAGCTGGACAGCAAGGGTGTAGTCAAACTAATGTTATTGCCGTTTCGCATGGAGACTCATTGTCTGGAAATGAGAGTGGTACACGACCAATACCTGAGTTAATGGAAAGGGTTTCTAGACCTAGGACCGCCGAAGTTTGAAGAGATAGGAGATCCAGAGGCTGCAATCTGGTGGATGTTAGAATTAGAGAAGGCATTCGCCCTGTTGGGATGTTCCGAAGAGGACAAGGTGACGTTAGCCGTTTATCAACTTCATGGTGAAGCTATGGCGTGGTGGGAAGTTACACAAGAAAAGATCTTTCCTGGAGATATGGTACCGGTATGGGATGCCTTTGTGGAAGCCTTCTATGGCAAGTACTTTTTGGACTGTAGGCGAGAGAAAAAGATGGTTGAATTCCTGCCACTTCGTCAGGACCATTTGACAGTAGAGCAATATGAAGTGAAATTCGCTGAGCTGTCTGAGTTTGCACCATGGACGATTAGAGATCCTATGAATAAGATGAGAAGATTTTATGATGGATTGAAACCTGAGATTAAGGACCGACTGGTATCGTTGGACATAAGGAGTTATGGAGAGTTGTTCAAAAGGGCCCAATCTGTGGAAAGGAGCATGACTGACAGAGCAATCGCATCTGGATCGCGATTCGCACTTTCTTTTAGGGATAACCGTCAGATAGAGAAGATGCCGATGTTTGCCAACAAGTATCACATTCCGTCTAACCGGAGGAGTGTAATCAAGAAGCCGAGGTTCCGCCAAAGTGAGAAGTGTCGCCTGTGTCGTCTAAGGCATGAGTCTGGTCCCTGCCCGCATAGAGGTGGAGAATGCTTTAAATGTTACCAGCTGGGACACCAAGTGAAGGACTGCCCGATGAGAAATAAGATAGAGCAAGCACCGCTGCCGCCGCAAGAAGGACAAACTCGAGGAATTGTTCAGCAGGACAACCAGGATTGACTCGACTGGGAGTAGAGTAACTTTTGAGCTAGGATGTACTAGTTATGAACTAGCTGTGACTGGTTGGGTGGAAAAGACTTTTTGTGGATAAAGCTTATGGATATGGGTTTGTATTAAGACGAATGGTACTTTGTGGATCGCATAAGTTTAAAGTGTCGTTTGGCTTGGATTGTCTTAGCTATTCCTTTCCGGTGGATCCTAATTAATGATTAGATGAATATCCGCCATTGAGCAAGTGTGGATTGTGAGAT
The DNA here is from genome assembly GCA_021437785.1 of Rhodomyrtus psidioides. Lineage (NCBI taxonomy): Eukaryota > Viridiplantae > Streptophyta > Magnoliopsida > Myrtales > Myrtaceae > Rhodomyrtus > Rhodomyrtus psidioides. The sequence goes on along the minus strand of JAILYB010000289.1, from coordinate 73,105 downwards.
TGATCTCTAAGGGTGATGAACTTTTTAGGAGTCAGAGGACACGAATGGATAAGGATCGGTGGGAAGTCAGATAATGCGTGCTGAATAATGATGAAGATCTTTCTCTACATGTGATTAAAGTAGGACTTAAAAGTGAAGATCGTTTTGTGAGCCCGTGGTGTGGTGTTGTGTTTTGGGTGATGGATAGGAGATTAGGATGAATTGAGATGTCATGAGTAAGTACGACATTTGTGCTTCGCAGAACTAGTGCGGATCGGGTTATACCTCTGAATCTTGATCAGAGAAGGCCTTGTAGTATGTCAAAGGCAGTTTTGAGATGACTTGAGACCTGTAAGGTTCAGTTGACTAGTAACTTAATGAAGTCATGGTGAAATGTGCACCGCCTAAGGACTGTGATTAGACATGTGTATAGAATAAGGACGGTAAAGACGAACAAGGAAAGTTCGTAAGGACAATCTGGGGTTAGACGACATGGTAGGTCGCCAGTTGGTTGCATAGACTATGGAGATTGGCGACACCCCTGGATAAGATTAAGATTGCGAGATGTGACAATTAAGATTGGCTAGTTATCAGAGTAGCGCATTGGAAGCATCGTAGGACCGCATGATTTCTCGGAGTAATGATTATAAGGGTCTTGCTTTTGGTAAAACAGAAAGTTGGTCGGAACTCACCATAGTAGTTTCAGTGTTGGTCTGAATAGCTGGATGAGGCACCAAGATTTAAAGATAAAGTCACTAAGGGATTGGCAGAAAGATTGATACGGCCAAGCTTATGGCGAAGAGCTAGCATATCGGTAAGTCGAAGAGCAGCATTACAAGCCTAGCGGATTACTGCAGTCATTGGGAATTCTAAGGTAAAGGTAGGAGAAGGTCACAATGGATTCGCGTGGAAACTTCTTAGTAGTCAAATGGTAAATGACTCAGTTTGGAGTGCAGTAAGCAGATTGATGATACAGGTGCAGATTTTAACAGTGGGAAGAGATTCAGTTTGGTATGAAAGTGATGCTCCAAGATCTGGAACCCACCCAAGCTCAAGACTCGGACTGTTCGCGAACAACGACCAAGGGTAGAGGAAGCCACCAGTTGACACCTGATTTTTTGACCAGGTCTTTTTCAGTTTTATTTTTGAAAAATCACAAAAAATTTATAAAAAGTCAAAAAATTACAAAATCAATTTTGGTGGCCTTGGCCAAGCCCAAGGAACCATTCTTGACCAAAAAATAATTTTTCATATTTTTCACATTTTTTAGTATTTTTTAGAAAATAGAAAAATACTTAAAAAATTAAGCAAAATAGCATTTGAGGTCACAAAAATATGGAAAAATATCCAATATTTTTCTTTTTAATCCCTTGTATTTTTGACCTCATAAAAAATCCAAAATCAGATTCAATTTTAGGTGTTCCTTTGTAACCCGTAGTATTGAATTTGAAGAAAAAATAACAATTGAGTCTTTTAATTTGCAATTTTGGCATTTTTTAAGATCTTGACATTCAATCTAACTATCCCCTATTTATATTTAGCCCAATTGTTTGCGCAATTTGCTCAATTGCACGAATTTGACAAAATTATATACTGAAATTGCATTTTAGTCCTTGAAATTAAGCATAATTGAAATTACTTTCAATTCAAGGGCTATCATTGCAAATTAAACATGCTACCCAATGGATTTCACCATTTTAAATCGATTGGCATAGGTGGTTTGACCCAATTTGATCATTTGCACCCTCAATTACACAATCCCCAATTTCCAATTAAATTGGAATTTGGGGGTTTTGTAGAAATTGATGAAAACTTTTGGGCAAAACCACATTTCTAGATGGAATTCATGCTCTAGATTCGATTTTGAGGTTTAATTGCAAAATTTTCCATTAATTTGGGATTAATTTGAAAAATCCTGTTCGGAACCGGTTCAGACCGGTCAGACTGCCGAGCAGATGAATGGTGATCGACTGAGTTTTGAAGACAAAATTGAAGGTCAATTCGCGACCAATTGAAAGAAGAAGTGTGGGCATTTTGTTCCTCCCATCTTCCCCCGTCGATCGACACCAACAGCACCATCTAACGCCGCCGTAACAGGGAGCAATCGGCCAGTCAAACCTTCGGACCTGTAAAAGTCAACAAAAGCAAACACAGCTTAAATTCGTGACAAATTCGCGTGAAATGAAGCCCGCCGGAGAACCAAATGAAGTTGGACGATTCACCCATCGTCCCCGACGCCGTTTTGACCTAAAATCACGTGATGACACGTGCTATTTGAACCAATCAATCGTCCCCGATTCGGCGCCAAAAACGCGAAAGGCTATATAAGCCTGTAGAGACTTTCAGTTGAGGAGGTTGGAAGGTTCAGTTAGAGCAAGGAGTACAGGATCGCGCGAGAGAGAGAGAACGGAGAGAGAGCTCGTTCTCCGACCCCTGTCGTCGAGAATTCGAGCTCGAACTGCAAGGCACCGGTTGGGCTGTTTCCGGCCGAACCACAGCCAAAGAAGGCTTTCTGAAGCTTGACCAGAGCGCCAGGAAGCTATCGTAGTCGGCCGCGCACAAGGAATCTGCTAGAACAGGTGAGTTGCACTCTCGAATGTTTCTTCAAGCTTTCTTGGTGATTCATGCGTTCTTGATCATTCATGCAATTAGTGTGGGTGTTTCATTCCCTGAACATCACTGACCATCGTCGCGTATCTTGTTTGCATCGATTTTGTCTTAACACGCCCAATCGAGTCTTCCAATCCAACCTCCATTGCCGAGCCACTGTTCATCTTTCCCCAGCCCAATCTGGGCCGAGCGAGCTCAATCGGAGCTCGAGGTGAGTCTTCTGAACCTCTATCGGTGTTGTTCTGTGATTGAATTGCTGCGATTTTAGATAGATTACGCGATCGAACTCCCATGGCCGTATTCGGCACTTTACATGATTCTTGCGATTCTGTGAATAAAATGTTGCGATTCCTAGATATGTTAAAATAGAGATCATCGCGAGTCGATTGCCGCCGGTCTCGCTCCGATCCGTCAAGATTCCACCGTTAGATCACCACCGGAGAAACACAGCCGTCCGTTCTACCGGAGTCGCGAGGTTGAAGACGAAGTTGACGTGGCGCGGTCAGCGAGTCAAATGTCCAGATGTCATTCAGTGATTGGTCCACGTAGTGTCGAGTCAGCATGGCCGTTAGGGTCTGTTATTCGAATTAAAGGATCGGACGGCCGAGATAAATCGAGCCTAAATTCTAGTGGCCGTCCGATTGATAAATAGAATTAACTGAAAATGATTTTCGAAATCAGAAGATAAACAAAGAGTGGAAACGGTGTCGTTTGACTAAGTGGGTAGGCGACGTCGTTTAGGCTAGTAGGATTGGACGGCTCAGATCAAGTCTCAGGTTCTAATCTTGTCCGTTAGTTTTAGTAAGTCAATCAAACGGCTCAGGTCGAGTCTTCGCTTAATCTAGACCGTAGAATCTAGTAATCAGATCTAGTGGGCGCAGACAAGCCACGCGGCGTAGTGTAGGCCGTCAGATCAGATTATAATAATCCGAAAATAAAAAATGAGATGCGGCGTCGTTTTGGAGCCGGGGTTCGCGCGGGTCCGGGTCTGGGCCGAGTTCCGACCCGAGTGGGTCGGGTCGACCCGGTCCGAATCATATTTTTTAATTAAAAAATAAAAAATGATTTTAAAAATAAAAAAAAATCGGAAAAATTTCAGAAAATCCAAAAAATGCTAGAAAATTCCAGAAAAAATGTGGAAAAATTTGTGGAAAAATCCTAGACATTCCAGAAATCCCCAAAAATCGAGGGTTGACCACAGACAACTGGTCAACCCTATTTTTGGGGTTTCTTATCCAATTTTCCGAAACTTGACGACATTACCCTTTAGGGGTAAGTCGCCTCTGTTGTGCATACTAGATAAGGCCGATAATGCCAAAGTGAGAATTATGGTCGATTAGACGACCAATTCTTAGGTTCGGGTTTTCGAGTCCCGCCTCTTTTCTCAAAATGACGATTTTGCCCTTTAATGGGAAAATCGTCTTTCTTGTCTCAATCGAGTTCTGAAAATTGCTTGAAGTTAGGGTTTGGGTCAGGTGGACGACCAACCCTAATATTTGAGATTTTCAGTTCTCATCATTGTCCAAAATGACGACTTTACCCCTCAAAGGGTAAAATCACTTGAAAATTCTAGAAAAATCCTGGAAATTCCCGAAAAATAGGAAATGGATTGGATTGATGGCCAATCCTATTTCCATTGTCTTTTGACTTCCCAATTCGTCTAAAATGACAGATTTACCCTTTTAAGGGTAAATTTCCCCGAATCATTCAAAATTACGATTCTGCCCCTCATGGGCAAATCATGCCAAAATCATTCCTAAGCCTTGATTGATACTTCTCTAGGCTAATAGGGCCTCATTAGGGATGCCACGCTGATTTCATGTGTTTTATCCACATGTACTGGATCCTTGATTTGCGCACTTATTTCCATTGATTGTGATTGGTAGGGTAGTAATTCCCATCTGCATGAACTCCTAGTTCTAGGATCTATACCCCACTCGTCTGTATGAAATCCTAGGATCAGATAAACCATTCAGCTTAGGTACCGAAAGGGCGTCAACTCTGACAGTTGGCGTAACTAAGTCCCCGAACCCATTTCTCTGGTTTTCGCAGAATCGAATAGACCACTCCCAACTATTCGATAGGGTTTCCGATCGTACCCTCCGCGAAACGATTGGTGGCGAGTCCTTGACATGTACACTCATCACATGTCACTAGACCACACTGAAGGTCGACCACGTACATCCAGCAGTTGCGACTTGGGTAATGGACCTTGGGAGAGGCCCGCGTCCGATCAAGCCAGCGATCGGGCGGCCCATTAGCCCGCTCCCGCCTCCGGGAAAGGGTCGCGACAGACTGGCGACTCCGCTGGGGATTATTCTAAACTAGAATCTCTGGTTACGAATTCCAGAGAACTTGAGCCGATTCAAAAGTTGTTTGGTTTATCTAACCTTGTTTCTCGCAGATGCTCTCGAAGATGAGGTATGTACGCTAACCATTGTGTTAGATGTTTTTGCAGATTGGAGAAATAAGGGGTGGAGTGATTGTTGACATTTTTCCTGCAGGTTGGAGTTGGGAATGTATGTTTACTTCACGCACATACTGAAGCGGTGTTTGATACGAACTGCTGTGCATGACCTTGCATTGTGATGATCACAACACATCGCACACACTGGCGGTCAAACCCCGACTGCAACCATCTCTAGGTTACCTTAGATAGGGAAGGGATGCGAAAAGGATCTTGTGTTTGATGGCACTTGAGACTTTCGTATTCGTTCCCGCCTACCATCTGCATTGGCGATATCTAGCCCTCTTGGGTAGGTACCCTTGGGGAGGAATCTGCCTCATGTGGATCGTGGGAGCCTGAGCCGTAGGTTCCTCACCTGATTTTCGATTTTCTTTAGAGTATACCCACTTGTCTCATGCGCATGTCCATGGATGGTTGGTATACCTAAAACCACCCATTGATACAGGGGGCATTCCACATCCCCCAAAGTGTGGTTGGTAAGATATTTATTTCTAAATGTTCTTTATTTCTTGCTCCATGATATTACTCATACATTGCATACCTCCATATGCATTCACATCATGAAGATTACTCAAGTGACTAATGGAAACAACAATGATTATGGGGTAGGATGTCGCTGTTTCCTAAGAGTTCAACAGAGTTGGTAACTTTCGAGTACTTGAGAAAAGTTACTCGCCCCGGACCAAACACGAAGCTACACTTTACTAGATTCGTGTATGTTCGGGAACTGACTGGACGTAAGCTGGGGTATGCTGAGGACTGTCAAACCCGCTACTACGCTGATAAACCTCAGATTTAAGCGACAAGCAAACAAAATGATGAAGGATTATCTGGAGATGAAGAGACAACGTCGCAACCAGCTGGCTAGGGAAGCGTACGCCCGTCGGAAGGCTGAATTGCTGGCCAGAGAGAACATACCTATGATTACTTATTGGGGTAAGAAGAGAAACCCTGCGATCAAGACCAAGCCAAGGCGTATCACACTCAAAAAAGTGAAACCCGAGAAAACTCCCGAAGTCATCGTACCCTGGACTAGAGAGTGGCCGGAGGAACTACAACCTCTCAACCAAACCACTGAAGATAACTCCCCTACCCTAGATTAAGGGAGAGTTCCTGACCGACCGTCATTTGGGTAGACTTCTAAAGAAAAAGAGTGATTTAGATCCTCACGTTCCATTGGCTTTTATGGCTTTCTTGTTTGAAAAACCTTTCTTTACCGTTCTTCTATTAGACATCTTGACTATAATAAATGTACATCCCACTTTGTTCCTTTGATGTGTTGACCAATGGAATGTGACATTGTTGTTCCCTTTAGTCACTGAGTAAAACCTGACTAAATTGCATAATTCACTTCCCTGAAATGCAAATTAGGCTTTGAGTCAGGCTTTCAAGACCTGAAAAAGGATCCTAATCTCCATTTCTTCAAATTGAACTATGCAATCAAGTTAGCTCATGCATGCTTCATGACATCTGCATATTCATACATTTAAAGTAATTTCTGGCGATTGACCTTTTAAAATCATTTGCATATTTTAGACTTGATGGGAAAGAATGATATTCAAGTGTTCAAGATCCCCCGAGCTGAACTCCAATCATGGTGGGATGGCATGGGCGAAGCCAGCCAGAAGTATGCGGAGTCACGACTAGGATACCTGTTGGACCTACTGAAGATTGAGTGCCCACCTGCCTTTATTCAAGCCATGGCGCTCTACTGGGATCCTACCACCGCTACATTTTGCATGGAAGGATTAGAGGTCACTCCCACTATCGAGGAATACAGCGCTGTCATCGGAGTTGAATTCACCCCTACGCTCGTCCGACCCCCTATAGGACTTGAACCCCTAAGTCAGGTGGCTGAATTCCTTGACACGAACCTAAATAAAGTCAAAGCAGATGCGAGAAGCAATTCTGGACGAGTTTCCCTGTCTTTCCTTATAGACCGATTTTCCCGCCTTCCTGCTTCTAAAGGAACCAAATCTGGTAGAGCCTTTATCTTGGCATTCTTTAGCTTTGTGCTATTCCCAATCTCAACTATCACCTTCGACCCTATCATGGCTATAGTAGCTAGGCAAGTCTGTTGTGGGTGGGATTACTCAAACATCCTCCTTGCCGAAACCTTTCTCTCCCTAAATCGTTTCAAGAAAAACAAAAAGGGAATCTTTAGAGCCTCTAGTGATCTTCTGTATCTGTGGTTCACATCCCATATCAGAAAATTCCACATCCGCATGGGTTTCACTGAAATCGGCCCCAATGCACACCCTCTTAAAACATTTGCTAGGACCTATACACGTGTTCCTAAGTTCAACTTCATAGAATGGAAGAACTTCCTCAAAGTCCTAAAACCCGAACAACTCCGATGGCGGCTAAGGTTACCGACGCTAAGCAAAGTCAGATTGACCTGCGATGACGGGAATCCAGTTCCCTTGCTAGGATTCACAGGCGCTACTGCATACTACCCAAGGAGGGTGATTCGGCAGTTTGGGGCACTACAAGAGATTCCTTCTCCACCGCAACCGGATACCTTCTCCTTTGACATACCAAGCAAGACCCTCACGGAAGAGGAGAAGAGACAGTTCGAAGCCAAGGTCGCATCCATCACACGCTCTTTGAAGAATTCCCAGGCTGAAGGAATAAGTTGGCCAGAAGACATGACTCATGAAGAGAACATCCATAGGGGTACCACTGAATATATTCAACACTTCAAAGCGATCCGACGAAGCCTTGTCGAGCCCTACATACCCGAATACATCGTGCCGTACGTACCGGGAATAGAGCCTTACATACCCGAAGACATGGGACCACTGTCGTGTTCAGAAGATGAGGAACCCCAGGCTGAAGAAGGGAATCCATGCTGGGATGATGAGGATACCTTAGACCTCAAACGTCTAGACTTGAATAGGCTATTCCGTCAAGTGTAAAATAAGCAAACATTGTGATGCCTTCTCATGCATTCTCACTTCTGTGAAATACTATCTTAAACACATGAGCATGCATGTGAACATGTTTTTACAAATGCATAAAAACTATCGTCAGAAATTACGCTTCTTTCAATTCCATGAATTCTTGTCGAGAAATGATTAAAAGAACTACTTACATGAGGCTAAGGCTCACAAGGTATCCCTTTTTCTCATCTACTGGCAAGAAGCATGCAACTGAAAGAATTAACTGCTTCTTTTTGCTAAAATAAGCGAAGCACTCACAGAGATCTTTTTAAACAGGTACACTCTCATCACGGAATTGCCAACGCATCGTTTCCGTACCCGCCTAAAGACGAGAATGGAACAGCAGGAATTGACTCCGCGCGTAGGCATGTTGGAATCTCAGATGACTGCCCTGGCGACTATGATGGCTGACATTAAGGCCATGCTGGAGACCAACCAAGCTAGACAGACAACCGCCCACAATCAGAACAACTCAGGCCCTTCCATGGTACCTGATGTAACAGATAAAGAAGCAACCAGGGATACCCAACATACAGAGGAAGACGTTCATGAACCAAATAGTCGGGCACAACAAAAAACCTCGCATGTTGTCATCAACCTTGAAAAGGAGGAGAAGGGAAAACAAACTGTGAAGACAGAGGCAGAGGCTAAGAGATTGGCCAAGATCGAAGAATGCCTGAGCAGTCAAGGCTATGAGCTGGCCCGCTTCGACAAAATATCTCCTTTTGCTAAAATAGAGACTCCTCCTGACTATAGGGAGCCAGAGTTCGTGAGAAAATACAACGGGACAGGCTGTCCCCGTGCCCACCTCAAGTACTACCTGCGCAAGATGGCGCACTACTCGGATTACATTCCGTTGTTAATGAACACATTCCAAGAGAGTTTGGCTGGCGCCGCTCTGGCTTGATTTATTGAGCTAGACTTAGAAGATTATGACGGATGGGAGGACCTTGCAGAAGACTTCCTCAGGCAGTACAAATTTAACACGGCTACAGCCCCAACAAGAGAAGACCTCCTACGAACTTCAAAAGCGAGGGGCGAATCGATCAGGACATATGCTCAGAGGTGGCGAGCCTTGGCTACCCAAGTAAAGCCTTCAATCCCAGAAGAGGAGCTGATCGACTTATTCCTAAAAGCACTCCCCTACGAGTACTTTGACAGACTGAACACTTCTGGATGTCAGACATTCGCACACCTGATTAAGGTTGCTGAGAGGCTGGAATGGGCCTTGAAAGAAAGAAGGCCTCAGGAAGTTCCTACTAGGAAGCAGTATCCTCTGAGAAAGGAAATAGAAGCCGGACTGGACATAGCATTTATACCAGATCCCCACAAGTTAAAGCCATTTGGCAATTCTAATCAGGCCAAAGGCGGATCATCCTGGTCAGCGCCAAAGGTACAAGAGCCTAGAAGAAAGCAACCCCAGAGACAATTCTCTCAGCTCCCGAGACCTTTATCCAAGCTACTCCTGATGCTGCTGGAGCAACACTTGGTGGCAAAAGAACCACCTAGGGCAAACCCCTCAAGATATCCTGGCTTTGATGAGAGCCAGACCTGTGCCTACCATATGGGCAAAAGAGGGCATAATGTGGATAACTGCTATGTCCTGAAGCTGAAAGTGCAAGCCCTAATTGATAGTCAGATTTTGAAATTTGACAATGCAGCCCCAAATGTGCAAGAAAATCCGTTGCCAGATCACCAAACAGTATGGGCAATATTCACCGAAGAAGAAGAGGACCACCTTAAACTGAAGATAGATGTGCCTAAGTTGGCCAACCTGCTAACAACCGCTTCATCATACCCAAAAGAAGGGGAGATATCAACCGACCAAAGGAAGTTGTGTACCAACAAGATGAAGAGCTTGGGGATAATGTCCGACATTACTGATGAAGAATTCGAAGGGATTGAAGCATCTCTATCTTTGAAAGGAAACCACTTCTTGATCACAGCTGAGCATAGTAGCACCTGTGGTACCTCACGTGAGAAATTGGCAAACGATCTGGGGCCGGCCACTCAATCAGAAGAGGAATTTGAAGAAGACGAAATAGAAGCCAGGAGGAGAAGTCTAGCAGACCTCAAGTTTATGGTTGACGCACTTGAGAAGAGCGAAATTATAGACAACCTGGGTCAAAATTCTGGAGGATACAATTTCAAGGTGAAATATTCGGCCCCTCCCAGCTTTTATCAGAAGATTGAAGACATCATACCGGACGGATGGGGAGGTATGGATGATCTCTCTCAACCAGAAACCTCAAACGGTATGGAAGAACTCGACAACGCCATATTGATGATCGAAGTAGCCACGGCCGTGGTGATCAGATTGGATGAGCTGGATAGCCTGAGCAAGGTAGAAGATTGCCCAGTAAGGCCTGTCGTAATTCAATTGCCTCAGGAGGAAGAAAGCAACACGTCAGGACCAGAGATACCTCATCAGACAACTGTAACGATAAAAGTTCCCCCAGTAGAAGAGTATGATCCAAAAGCTGTTCATTGGGACTGTGGGACCACACAAGTAGATGCAATAATGAGGTCTGGAAGATTTTATGCCCCCAGAGAGGGTGAATCCGAAAAAAAAGATGTCTCAAAGGAAGATGCCGAAAAGCTCGTATCGATCATCAAAACCAGTGAGTTTGAAGTGATAGAGCAGCTGAGGAAGATGCCCGCTCAGATATCCCTGCTAGACCTATTCATCAATTCAGAGAAGCACAAGAACGCACTATTGAAGGTACTCAATGAAGTACATGTCCCTGAAACAATTAATGAGGTCCAACTAGGGGACTTTGTAGGGGCAATTCTCTTAAAAGACCAATTGAGCTTCTCTGACGAGGACTTCCCCATAGAAGGAAGAGGGCACAACAAAGCTTTATACATCTCTGCCCAATGTAACGGCAAAAGAGTGGCACACGTATTGATCGATAATGGATCAGCCTTTAATATCTGTCCTTTGGCTACCATAAGGAGGCTGGGAATCAATGAAGAGATGGTCAAGGCATCCAAGACAGCTGTAAGAGCATTCGACGGCATGAGGAAGACTGTAGAAGGAGAGATCGAGCTTGACGTATTCATCGGCCCGACAAAGTTCTCTATAAACTTTCAAGTAATGGATCTGCCCAGTGCATTTGGATTCCTGCTAGGAAGACCTTGGATCCATACAGCAGGAGCTGTCCCTTCGAGCCTGCACCAAAAAGTACGTTTCGTTGTAGATGGAAAGGTGATTACCGTACATGGGGAAGTCGACCTCCAGGCATACCAGAACAGTGCCATTCCCTATATTGAGCCTGAAGAGAAAACTGAAGCGAGCTATCACTCCCTAGAGTTGGTAGCGACAGTTCATACCCCAGTAGGGTCGAAGTTGAGAACTCCTTACATCTCAGAAGCCAGTCTTCTACCAGCTAAGATGCTGCTGGCATACGGGTTCAATCCTGAAAAAGGCCTAGGCAAACATAATCAGGGTATAAATGCCCCGCTACAGTTGAAGGCTAATCCACATAAAATGGGCTTGGGGTACCAGAAGTATCCCATGAATGATTCTGTCCCGAAAGCAACAGGCCGAGGCCGAGGCAAAAGCCTGGGACGCCGTGGAGGCGAAAACAGCCCGAATAGCTCATTCATCGGTTCTCCAACCTGGAAGGGAAGGTCTCGAATGTTCAAGAATCCCTTAAATACCTACTTCGACCAGAACTCCAAATGGCTATCTGAAGAGGGTATCACTTCGCCGATGGAACCAGATCTGACAAATCCTTTTCTCGAAGATGACTCTGTGAATGTCATCATGGAGTGGTTGGACAGTGAAGCCACTTCTTCTGAGTAAATAGACTCTTCCTTCATCTTTAAATACTGCGTTTAGAACTTTCTGCATTTCACTGTATTTTCTTTCCTTATTGAACGCATAAGAAAACGCCTTTGGATCTCCGGCCGTTGGTCCAAATAGCACATCTTGTAACGCGGCCCATTTCGCATTCAATAAAACCATGCATGTTTTGTTAAGGACATATGGAACCACGAATCAGCCCGATGATAATAATGGTCTTCCATATAGAAGCTTGAGGCCTGATTTGCCATATGATTCCTAATCTTCAAAAGATTTTCAAGGGGCCGGGATATCCAATGACATGAGGATTAGTCCCATCTGTACCTACATCTATTTCGAAAAACTTTTTCAAAAAAACTTTACATAATCATGCATGTCATTTTTACTGAGCACAAACTAACCATACTCATGACATTTCAGGCATATCATCTCAAACATGCATACCAGGTTGTTACAAAATTCGGATCCCTCCATTAACCACTCCTATAACATTGAGGAAGATGAAGACGAGGATTACGCGTCTATCCATAGGGATTGGAACACCTTTGAAGAGTCAAAGCCTCCTACCTCAGAAGAACCAATTGTCATTAATTTGGGAGACACCGTGAACGTCAAAGAGGTCAAGATCGGCGGACACCTATCCCGTGATGAAAGGCTCGAGTTCACCAAGCTACTAAAAGAATATCAAGACATCTTCGCATGGTCTTACGCGGATATGCCAGGCCTTGATCCTAAGATTGTGGAACATGCATTGCCCACGGATCCTGGCATCAAACCTGTCAAACAAGGCAGTAGGCGGATGAAAGCCGAGTTAGAAGACAAGATTAAGGAAGAAGTCATGAAACTCCTTAGGGTAGGCTTCATTGAAGCTATCCCATATTCAGACTGGGTTGCAAATATAGTCCCCGTCATGAAGAAAGACGGAAAAGTTCGGATCTGCGTAGATTACCGAGATCTGAATAGAGCAAGCCCAAAAGATGATTTTCCACTCCCCCACATTGATGTATTGGTGGATAGTATGGCGGGTTATGAATTATTCTCATTCATGGATGGATTCTCGGGATACAACCAAATCTCCATGAAACAAGAAGACAAACCCAAGACTGCATTTACCACACCATGGGGGAATTTTTGCTACAAAGTCATGCCCTTTGGATTGAAAAACGCCGGGGCTACCTACCAGAAGGCTATGGTCACGTTATTCCATGATATGATCCACAAAGAGATTGAAGTATATGTTGATGACATGATCGCTAAATCCAAGAAAGGACAAGATCACATACAGGTATTAAGAAAATTATTTGAGCGCCTGCGCAAATACAAGTTAAAGCTGAACCCTAACAAATGCGTGTTTGGGGCAAGATCCGGGAAACTCCTTGGGTTCATAGTCAGCAACAGGGGCATTGAGATTGATCCCTCAAAAATCCAGGCCATCCACGATTTATCAACTCCATCCACAGTAAAAGAAGTGAGAAGCCTTCTAGGGAGATTGAACTATATTGCCAGGTTCATCAATCAGCTGTCTGATGTGGCTAAGCCAATCTTCAAATTGCTTAAGAAAGGCGCGAAAATAACGTGGGACGCCGAGTGCAGCAAGGCATTCCAAATGATCAAAAACTATTTGATCACACCACCGGTGCTTGTGCCACCAATTCCCGGTCACCCATTGACCTTATACCTGACCATACGACAAGAGTCCTTGGGAGGCTTACTTGCCCAGACAAGCCCGATAGATGGAAAAGAGAGGGAAATTTATTACCTGAGTAAGAAATTCACGCCATCTGAAGCAAAATATATACCAGTTGAAAGGGCCTGCGTAGCAGCAGTATGGGTACTACGAAGACTAAGGCAGTATACCCTACATCATCACATTCAGCTCATAACAGAGAACGACCCCGTCAAATACCTCCTGGAGAAACCCGCTTTAATTGGGAAACTGGCAAAATGGCAAGTAATGTTGTCTGAATTTGACATTAAATGTTCTCCGCAGAAGTCGGTAAAAGGAAGAGCTATAGCGGACATGCTGGCAGAAAACCCATCGAGCACTGAATCCCCTGAAGTAACGAACACAGAAGGCCGAATTCTGAACTTAGCAGAGGATAAGTGGATCATGTGTTTCGATGGTGCCGTTAACCTATCAGGGGCAGGCACTGGGGCAGTACTGATATCTCCAGATGGTCAACATTACCCTGTCGCGGCAAAGATAACTTTTCCTTGTACCAACAATATTTCAGAATATGAGGCATGCATTCTGGGCTTACGACTGGCCCTTTCCATGAAGATACCTAGATTGCAGGTCTTTGGAGACTCCATGCTCATTATTCTACAGACACAAGGAGAGTGGAAGACGAGAGATACAAAGCTCATCCCTTATCACGAATACCTTGAAGAGTTGATACTCAAATTCGAAGAAGTGTCATTCGAATACCTATCAAGGTCTCACAATCAATTTGCAGATGCATTAGCCACCCTAGCCTCGATGTTACAAACAACTGAAGGGTTGGATGTAGAACCCCTGAGGATCGGTATCGTTGAAAAGCCAACTTATTGTATGCTAATCGAAGAAGAATTTGACGGAGAGCCATGGTACTATGACATCAAGAATTACCTCTCAAAAGGGAAATTCCCTGAAGGATGCCAGTCAGGAGACCGAAAATACATAACCAAGATGGCCAGCAAGTTCTTCCTCAATGGACAAATTCTGTACAAGAGATCGTTTGATTCTACTCTGTTAAGATGTGTAGGTGCCAAAGAAGCAAATATTCTCATGAAAGAGATCCATGAGGGTGCGTGTGGGCCTCACATGAACGGCCACCTCCTTGCCCGGAAGATCATACGGCTAGGTTATTATTGGATGACCATCGAATCAGACTGCTGTCAGCACGTCCGGTCATGCCACCAATGCCAAATATACGGGGATAAGATTAACGCACCCCCGAACGAACTACACCAAATGTCTGAAGTTTGGCCTTTCTCTATGTGGGGGATAGACATGATAGGGCCTATTAATCCTGTGGCTTCGAATGGTCATCGCTTCATCTTGGTAGCGATTGATTACTTCACCAAATGGGTAGAAGCCAGCTCTTACAAGAATGTCACTGCAAGAAATGTGGCAAGATTTGTCAAAAGAGATATCATATCCCGGTATGGTACCCCTCAAGCGATCATCACAGATAATGGGTCCAACCTAAACAACAAGATTGTCGATGGTCTGCTGGATCACTTTAGCATTCGACATCTGAATTCATCTCCTTACCGCCCACAGATGAATGGGGCAGTGGAAGCAGCCAATAAAAACATCAAGAGAATCTTGGCTAAAACAGCAGAAAACTACAGGGATTGGCACGAAAGGCTGCCCTTCGCCTTGATGGCTTACCGAACGTCGATCAGGACTTCTACAGGGGCAACTCCCTATAGTTTGGTATATGAGACAGAAGCAGTTCTACCAGTAGAAGTTAAGATTCCCTCTTTGAGAATCTTATACGAAGATAAACTCTCTGAGTCAGAGTATTTCAAGCACAGATATGAACAGCTGAACTTAATAGATGAGAAACGTCTTAAAGCCATTTGCCATGGACAAACTTACCAGAAGAGGGTAGCTAGGGCGTTCAATCGAAAGGTCAAGACCAGAAACTTCGAAGTAAATGACTTGGTAATTAGGAAAGTTTTGCCGAGTACTACCCATCCAGGGGGAAAATTCACTCCAAATTACGAAGGCCCCTACATTGTTAAGAAGATCCTCACGGGAGGAGCATTAATTCTTGTAAACTCCGAGGGAGAAGAATTGGGGCACCCTGTGAATTCAGATGCTGTGAAGAAATATTACCCTTGAAATAAAATCAGATTCCGGTCATATGCCCTGCCTCGAATTGAGCCTACTCTTCATGATAGTCTTTGCATAAGCATGTCATGCATCTATGCATACATTAGGATGTGTTCAATATTGCAGGATCCAAGGAAGCAGGGTCGCGATAAGTTGGAACGCATGATCAAGGAGACCTAACGTCATGGTGGTCAGGTGCACGTCTTCTTATCCAAAGACTGAGAATTTTAAGAAATTTTAGAACACCTTAACCATCTTGTGTTGTTAAGAAAAATGTAGATTTTCGCGAATCTATCCACTTCCATAGGAATGCATGATCAAGGGTAAGGTGTATCGTTCTAATTTTCTGAAATTCGAGAGCATACACTGACATATTCCTTTTATGTTTTTCAGGAATCCCTAGCCGCGCTGGGCAGGTAAGTATTCCTTCCCTAATCTTTTAGGTTTACAAGACTGTCGGAATCCTTATTGATAGAATTTGAAGGCTTCTTGGAATCTAGCATGTATTCAAATCTCATGTCTAGAAAGACGCAAAATTCTCATAGTCATGTCATTGGCATTCATGTTTAAACTTGGAGGTTATCCGAACATGATTGAAATATGCATTGTGCATCATAAATCCCCTTGGAGGGTCAGTTTTGGAGAAAGCAAAATGAACTCTTCCAAACAAAAGTTGTTTAAATCATTCAAAAGGATGTTTCCTCAGACAAGAGGCAAGCCTGGTCCAAACACGTCCCATACACACTTAAGAGATAAGTGGAATGGTAAGGATAGCGAGACCTTAACCTACGAACGTAAGGGTTATTCGCAGTGATTACATGGATTGAGACGACGGAGGCATTCGTTTCTCTATCATAAACACTACAGGTGACCATTGATAACCATTTGAACAACGATTTCATTCTATACCCCTGTCGAGAACCACCCCACAGTGGGGCAAACTGGAGGTACGTCCAGCAGTATTAGGAGGTAAATGGTTAGAAGTTCTCTTGCTCAGACTTGCATCAATCTTCGTGTGTTGCTTGTCATTTTAACTTCTATGGTAATTCAAGTGCTTTAGGATGACGAAAAGCATTCGTTTCTCTATCCTATACACTTTTACCCTTTGCACTGCCCAATTGAGCCTATACGTTCATTTCACAAACCCATTGGTGATCATTGCATATTCCAAGGTGGAAACGACGTCACTTCAAGAGCGGAAGAGTTCAAAACACAGGATTTGTGAAAAATTCCTAGATTAATGTTCGAGTGCTGAGATTCAAGCTATACATCTAGCACATTCATTTGAAAATTCTGATCCCCAAAAGAAAAGAAAAGATGGGGTCTCAAAAAGAAAGAAGAGAGAAAAATTTAATCTTGGGCATCAAGAAAAAGCAAAGTGCCTGGTAAAAGCAAGGCCAATGCCCATCCAAATACTTGTACACTTGTGAATCATGTGTTTGATCTTGTAAATGCCAAAAGGTGGCATGATACCTTTGTATAGGTCACTAGTGAGATCTGATTGTAAAAGAAAAATTCCAAGGGAGCTAGACTGCGAAAGATGCTCCCAAATCATGTCACACTCAGATGACGAAAGTGTAGACAAGATGTTGACGCCGTCTTGACATGAGAGAGACGTTCTCTAAAGACAAATATGCACTTCAAAGACTAAAGACGCTCTTTGGACGAGAAGGGACAAGATCGGCGGCAAACCTGCAGTGATCACCAATGTTAGACCCTTCGCATATTCTAAGCCAAAAACAAGCCTTTTTTGGTCCCCAATCCTACCTACGTTACAACCCTGAAAAGCCTTTTCTGATTAAGGCACTTGGATTGACATATGGTTTAATGTCTAAGCTTAGCTCGAAGAAGTTCGAGCAAGATTATTTCTTTCTCATTTCGCAGGTTTCTTGACTTGTAAACCTGGAGCAGACGTTGAAGACTTCTCTTCGAAAGCCTTGACTTGCACGCAAGTCCCCCTTTGAAAACCGTTGACCAAGCCCAACATTACGGTCCCTTGGAAGTCCTCCTGATCGATCGAGGTGTATTCACTGCGAATGATCCTGAACCCTAGGCGCAGGTTTGATAGGAAGTTCGAGTGCATTCTTGGTAAAAGACCATTACCTCAAAACAGTGAGAAGTCCTCTTTGATGAGAATACTCCGTTGGACATTTTAACCAAACTCTTTTGGTAATTTCAGATTGTTTGATTCAAACTTTCCCAGCAAGGAACTTTTGATCACTCCCGTATATTGCAAGGTGTTTTGGATAACCTCCAACCTCGTAATACATTCATTGAAATTTTTTTCATGACTATGATATAAGTCATAAAGTGCTGTCAGTTTGACATCACATATCACTTAAAGACCATTGATGTGCCTTTGGTAAGAAAATTTTCAGGTTGGAGCTTTTGCAAGATTCTGGATGACTTCGGCTCCCAGAATGGCTTGCAGCACTCTTGGTAAGAAACAATTTACATGTCTAAACTTCTGCAGAATTCCTGGCAATCCCAGATCTCAGAATAACACAACCTCTCTTGGTAAGAAAGAGTTTACATGTTCAAGCTTCTGTAGGACCCCTGGTATGCCCAGATCTCAGAATGCTACTTCTTTTGTGAAGAATATATTTCAAGTTTGAACTTTCTGCAGGATACCTGGAGCTCCCAGATCCTAGAATGTCACCTCCAATGTCAAAAGGACAATCTCCGAAATCATCCCTATGTGAGATTTCAAATTTATAGGTTTGATCTTTCTGCAGGATACCTGGAGTCCCCAGATCCCAGAATGTCACCTCCCATGTCAAAAGGACAATGTTTGAAATTATCTCTCTGTGTGAGATCCCGGTGTTACAGGTTGGAACTTTCTGCAGGATACCTGGAGCTCCCAGGTCCCAGAATGTCACCTTCAATGTCAAAAGGACAACATTCAAGATAGTCTTTCTGCGAGATCTCAGGTAGCCTCTAGATCCTAGAAGAATCTTATCAAAGTTTTTGCAGGTTTAAGTTTTCTGCAGGATACTTGGAATCCCCAAATCCCAGAATAACGCCTCGCGTGTCGAAAGGACAATTTTCAGAATCTGCTTTCTGTGAGGTTCTAGGTAACCCCTAAACCCAGAATAGCCCATTTGGTAGAGCCTCAAGGTTAGGCACACCTCATTTGCATAAATCCTAGTTAATTCCTTAGAATATAGGATCAAAATGTTCGACAATCCCTAAGAGACTGGGTGCGTCATCCATAGGTTCCTAGCAGAAGGGAATCCTATTCTCGGCCTGATCCACTGACGGATTAAAATGTTCGACAATCCCTAAAAGACAGGGTGCGCCATCCATAGGTTCCTAGCGGAGAGGGATCCTATTCTCGGCCTGATCCCCCTGACGGATTAAAATGTTCGACAATCCCTAAGAGACTGGGTGCGTCATCCATAGGTTCCTAACAGAAAGGAGTCCTATTCATGGTCTGATCCACCATACGGAACAAAACCCTGACAATCCTTAAGAGACTCGGTGCGTCATCCATAGGTTCCTAACAGAAAGGAGTCCTATTCATGGTCTGATCCACCATACGGATCAAAACCCTGACAATCCCTAAGAGACTGGGTGCGTCATCCATAGGTTCCTAGCAGAAAGGAGTCCTATTCATGGTCCGATCCACCACACGGATCAAAACCCCGACAATCCCTAAGAGACTGGGTGCGTCATTCACAGGTTCCTGTCAAGTGTAGGAATCCCATTCTGGTACGGCCTACCATACAGGCTAGAGTTTAATCGCCCTAGGATACTCAAAAGACGAGTCCCTAGGTATTCATTAGAACCCGCTATACACCGCGCAGGCCACACGAGCATCAGGCAGGCGATCAACAGGTAAGTAACAGGTGGGTCTCTCTACTTTCTCTCTCACGTCAGCAAAAGAATGAAGAGCAAAGCCTTCACCAGTGGGACAAGAAAGATTGAGTGTCAAGATTCGTTTTTCTTTTCCCCAGTCGAGTCGGTCTAGACTCAGGTGTCACCTGTCTTTGAGCGAAACCTCTCACGAGATTCCTCTCAAAGAGGGGCAGCTGTTGACACCTAATTTTTTGACCAGGTCTTTTTCAGTTTTATTTTTGAAAATTCACAAAAAATTTATAAAAAGTCAAAAAATTACAAAATCAATTTTGGTGGCCTTGGCCAAGCCCAAAGAACCATTCTTGACCAAAAAATAATTTTTCATATTTTTCACATTTTTTAGTATTTTTTAGAAAATAGAAAAATACTTAAAAAATCAAGAAAAATAGCATTTGAGGTCACAAAAATATGGAAAAATATCCAATATTTTTATTTTTAATCCCTTGTATTTTGGACCTCACAAAAAATCCAAAATTAGATTCAATTTTAGGTGTTCCTTTGTAACCCGTAGTATTGAATTTGAAGAAAAAATAACAATTGAGCCTTTTAATTTGCAATTTTGGCATTTTTTAAGATCTTGACATTCAATCTAACTATCCCCTATTTCGATTTAGCCCAATTGTTTGCGCAATTTGCTCAATTGCACGAATTTGACAAAATTATATACTGAAATAGCATTTTAGTCCTTGAAATTAAGCATAATTGAAATTACTTTCAATTCAAGGGCTATCATTGCAAATTAAACATGCTACCCAATGGATTTCACCATTTTAAATCGATTGGCATAGGTGGTTTGACCCAATTTGATCATTTGCACCCTCAATTACACAATCTCCAATTTCCAATTAAATTGGAATTTGGGGGTTTTGTAGAAATTGATGAAAACTTTTGGGCAAAACCACATTTCTAGATGGAATTCATGCTCTAGATTCGATTTTGAGGTTTAATTGTAAAATTTTCCCATTAATTTGGGATTAATTTGAAAAATCCTGTTCGGAACCGGTTCAGACCGGTCAGACCGCCGGTCAGACCGGTCAAACCGGTCCGCTACAGTGTCGTCTTCCCCAAAGAGCTCGAGCAGATGAATGGTGATCGACTGAGTTTTGAAGACAAAATTGAAGGTCAATTCGTGACCAATTGAAAGAAGAAGTGTGGGCATTTTGTTCCTCCCATCTTCCCCCGTCGATCGACACCAACAGCACCATCTAACGCCGCCGGAACAGGGAGCAATCGGCCAGTCAAACCTTCGGACCTGCAAAAGTCAACAAAAGCAAACACAGCTTAAATTCGTGACAAATTCGCGTGAAATGAAGCCCGCCGGAGAACCAAATGAAGTTGGACGATTCACCCATCGTCCCCGACGCCGTTTTGACCTAAAATCACGTGATGACACGTGCTATTTGAACCAATCAATCGTCACCGATTCGGCGCCAAAAACGCGAAAGGCTATATAAGCCTGTAGAGACTTTCAGTTGAGGAGGTTGGAAGGTTCAGTTAGAGCAAGGAGTACAGGATCGCGCGAGAGAGAGAGAACGGAGAGAGAGCTCGTTCTCCGACCCCTGTCGTCGAGAATTCGAGCTCGAAATGCAAGGCACCGGTTGGGCTGTTTCCGGCTGAACCACAGCCAAAGAAGGCTTTCTGAAGCTTGACCAGAGCACCAGGAAGCTATCGCAGTCGGCCGCGCACAAGGAATATGCTAGAACAGGTGAGTTGCACTCTCGAATGTTTCTTCAAGCTTTCATGGTGATTCATGCGTTTCTTGATCATTCATGCAATTAGTGTGGGTGTTTCATTCCCTGAACATCACTGACCATCGTCGCTGTTGACACCTGATTTTTGATCAGTCTTTCATAGTTTATTTTTAAAAAATTCATAAAAAATATATAAAAAGTTAAAAAAATTAAAAAATCATCTTTGGTAGCCTTGACCAAGCTAAAGGAACCATTTTTGATAAAAAATAATTTTTCATATTTTTTAATATTTTGCAAAAATAGAAAAATACATGAAAAATGAAGAAAAATAGCGTTCGATGTCGTAAAAATATAGAAAAATAGTCAATATTTTTATTTTAATTTCTTTTACATTTTGAACTCATAAATAGTCAAAATTTAAGTTCAATTGCATGTGTTTCTTCACGACGCATAGAGTTGAATTTGGCAAAAAAATGTCATTCGAGTATTTTAATTTGTAAATTTCTACATCTTTTTTAGTCTTGACGTCCAATTAGATCGACCACCATCTACAATAAATGCCCCTTGCTGAATATTTTCGTTTTTGTTTCACATGATTTCATGGTGTAAAACGTCGAGTGGATCCCCAAATATAATCGGGTCGGCATGAGCTCGATAGCTCGTCCAAGACCAAACCAGGGCACGGCGAACCCCATGTGAGTACTCTCGAACTCCTTCGATGCTTCCTAATACTTTTCTTAGGTTAGATCGTGTGTAGAATGGCTAGGACAGCTAAATCATTCTTGAGCTGTGATTGATAAATATGACATTACTAGGAATGCCATGTGATTTATTTGCATATCTAGATTCCTTGAGTTGGGCATTTTATTACTGATTGTGATTGCTAGGATAATCACTCTTATCTACATGAATTTCTAGATTTAGGGTTCATACCTTACTCATCCGCATGAATCTCAGGCTAGAAAATTTAGTCAACTTAGGTACCGAAAGGGCGTCAACTCTGACAGTTGGTGTAACTAAGTCCCCGAAACCATTTCTCTGGTTCTCGCAGAATTGAATAGAAACTCCCAACTATTCGATTGGGTGGTCCAATCATACCCTAAAAAAATGATTGGTGGCGACTCCATGGCATGCACACTTAGCACATGTCACTAGACCACACTGAAAGTCGATCACGCATACCTCCGTTGCGATTTGGGTAATGGGCCTTGGGAGAGGCTCGCGTCCGACCAGACAGGACGGCCCATTAGCCCTCGAGAGCCCGACAACCTCAAGAGGGTCGCGACAGTCGCGTATCTTGTTTGCATCGATTTTGTCTTAACACGCCCACTGTTCATCTTTCCCCAGCCCAATCTGGGCCGAGCGAGCTCAATCGGAGCTCGAGGTGAGTCTTCTGAACCTCTATCGGTGTTGTTCTGTGATTGAATTGCTGCGATTTTAGATAGATTACGCGATCGAACTCCCATGGCCGTATTCGGCACTTTACATGATTCTTGCGATTCTGTGAATAAAATGTTGCGATTCCTAGATATGTTAAAATAGAGATCATCGCGAGTCGATTGCCGCCGGTCTCGCTCCGATCCGTCAAGATTCCACAGTTAGATCACCACTGGAGAAGCACAGCCGTCCGTTCTACCAGAGTCACGAGGTTGAAGACGAAGTTGACGTGGCGCGGTCAGCGAGTCAAATGTCCAGATGTCATTCAGTGATTGGTCCACGTAGTGTCGAGTCAGCATGGCCGTTAGGGTCTGTTATTCGAATTAAAGGATCGGACGGCTGAGATAAATCGAGCCTAAATTCTAGTGGCCGTCCGATTGATAAATAGAATTAACTGAAAATGATTTTCGAAATCAGAAGATAAACAAAGAGTGGAAACGGTGTCGTTTGGCTAAGTGGGTAGGCGACGTCGTTTAGGCTAGTAGGATTGGACGGCTCAGATCAAGTCTCAGGTTCTAATCTTGTCCGTTAGTTTTAGTAAGTCAATCAAACGGCTCAGGTCGAGTCTTCGCTTAATCTAGATCGTAGAATCTAGTAATCAGATCTAGTGGGCGCAGACAAGCCACGCGGCGTAGTGTAGGCCGTCAGATCAGATTATAATAATCCGAAAATAAAAAATGAGATGCGGTGTCGTTTTGGTGCCGGGGTTCGCGCGGGTCCGGGTCTGGGCCGAGTTCCGACCCGAGTGGGTCGGGTCGACCCGGTCCGAATCATATTTTTTAATTAAAAAATAAAAAATGATTTTAAAAATAAAAAAAAATCGGAAAAATTTCAGAAAATCCAAAAAATGCTAGAAAATTCCAGAAAAAATGTGAAAAAATTTGTGAAAAAATCCTAGACATTCCAGAAATCCCCAAAAATCGAGGGTTGACCACAGACAACTGGTCAACCCTATTTTTGGGGTTTCTTATCCAATTTTCTGAAACTTGACGACATTACCCTTTAGGGGTAAGTCGCCTCTGTTGTGCATACTAGATAAGGCCGATAATGCCAAAGTGAGAATTAGGGTCGATTAGACGACCAATTCTTAGGTTCGGGTTTTCGAGTCCCGCCTCTTTTCTCAAAATGACGATTTTGCCCTTTAATGGGAAAATCGTCTTTCTTGTCTCAATCGAGTTCTGAAAATTGCTTGAAGTTAGGGTTTGGGTCAGGTGGACGACCAACCCTAATATTTGAGATTTTCAGTTCTCATCATTGTCCAAAATGACGACTTTACCCCTCAAAGGGTAAAATCACTTGAAAATTCCAGAAAAATCCTAGAAATTCCCGAAAAATAGGAAATGGATTGGATTGATGGCCAATCCTATTTCCATTGTCTTTTGACTTCCCAATTCGTCTAAAATGACAGATTTACCCTTTTAAGGGTAAATTTCCCCGAATCATTCAAAATTACGATTCTGCCCCTCATGGGCAAATCATGCCAAAATCATTCCTAAGCCTTGATTGATACTTCTCTAGGCTAATAGGGCCTCATTAGGGATGCCACGCTGATTTCATGTGTTTTATCCGCATGTACTGGATCCTTGATTTGCGCACTTATTTCCATTGATTGTGATTGGTAGGGTAGTAATTCCCATCTGCATGAACTCCTAGTTCTAGGATCTATACCCCACTCGTCTGTATGAAATCCTAGGATCAGATAAACCATTCAGCTTAGGTACCGAAAGGGCGTCAACTCTGACAGTTGGCGTAACTAAGTCCCCGAACCCATTTCTCTGGTTTCCGCAGAATCGAATAGACCACTCCCAACTATTCGATAGGGTTTCCGATCGTACCCTCCGCGAAACGATTGGTGTCGACTCCTTGACATGTACACTCATCACATGTCACTAAACCACACTGAAGGTCGACCACGTACATCCAGCAGTTGCGACTTGGGTAATGGACCTTGGGAGAGGCCCGCGTCCGATCAAGCCAGCGATCGGGCGGCCCATTAGCCCGCTCCCGCCTCCGGGAGAGGGTCGCGACACCACCGAGAGTTTAGAGGTCGCCCTCGACGTGGATGATGGCCTGATTTACCAGTTGACTGTGCTGATTGAGGTTCGACTGTGTGACGATTTGAAATCAAGCACGGAACGATTTAGGTTGATCTGGCTCAGCTGTAAGTCAACCATAGGATCACCCTGAAGTTAACCAGGGATTGATTCGTGGCATGATTTGCGAGCTGACATTGATCGATATTCAGGATGGCCATGGACCAGTGAGGACGATTTGTACTAGAACCCCGTACCAACAGCGCACTAGCCGAAGGGCTGATCACCCTGAGTCATGTGACGTGTTGTTGGAAGAATGCGGGTCGAGTTGAACTAATCCTGCGTCAACTTGAGTTGGTCATGAGAGGTGATCTCGATAGTGTTCGATTGTACCACCGGTCTAGGAACGGGTGATTCCAACCCTAAACCGGAATATTGGAGTGGTCCTCGACTCGCCAGTCGCTTGTGAGTTGACACTGTTCGACAGAATGGATGTCCTGACCCTCAGTTGGATTTGGAGTCTGAGTTCAGTTATTCATCAGATGTTTCTGGAAACGACAAGTGATAACTTCAGATCATAAGGAGTTGTCGGTTAGAAGGCGAATCAGTAGTCGACCTTCTTCATGTAAACAGAATGCCCAAATTGCCATTAGTGTTAGTCAGGATTGACATCTTTGGACCAAGAGGAGGAGCAGCGTTAAACTCTGCTCATTGGAAGTAAGGAAATAGCTAAATCGAGTTGTGGGGAATGGATAATTACTGCGGTTACTAGGACAATCAACAGTTGAACGAGACAGTAGGGTTTGATGGTCACTATGTGGTTTCGATGTACAGAGTGGTGATAATAAGTGATTTGAAATAAACGTAGTTTAAACTTTGGAGATAATGGATTCGCGAGAGTGATTAATTACTGTGGCCACTGGGACAATCGACAGAGGAAAAGGACAGTAAAGTTAGATGGTCACGGTCGAGTTGAATCCTTGGGATTGAATGGTTCACCCTGTTTAAACGAATTGTGGATATGGAATTGTGGCTTATTGATAAATGAGGATCGTAAGTTTGAATCTGACTTGGATTCGTTAGTCGCATTATGGCCTTGATTCTTTCAGTGGAAATAAAGATTTATTTGAAGCGAGCGTAGTGTGAACTCTGGGGCGATGAAATTGTGGTTCAGTATGGCTTATCATCTGAAGACGGATGGTCAGTTTGCAAAAATAAATCAGACTTTAGAGTACAGGTTTAAGACTTGGAGTTGAATTCCAAGAGTAATTGGGAGGAACCGTTGTACCTGTTGGAGTTGCCTAACTAACAGACAGTAGCGAAGCATTAAAGTAGTGCTTTTGGGATATTGTGTAGTAGAGTTTGTAGAAAGCTAACCTATTTGGACGAAAGTGGGGAAAAGAAAAGAAGTTACTGAATCAGAATTAGTGGATTAGTCGTTAGACGCTATCAGGGTTATCAGAAACAGACAGAGAACAGTGCAGAGTCATCAGAAAAGTTACGCCAATAAGAGACGAAGGCCTATGGAATTTCAGATGGATAATTATGTCTTTTAGAAAGTGTCGCCTAAGAAGAGGGACATCTCGTTTTGGAAATAAAGGAAAGTTAAGCCCAAGGTATGTCAGACCTTTTGAGAATTTGGAAATAATTGAGAATTTAGTGGGCTCTCTGGTGTTGTCGTCGAAACTTGTCCAATGATAGTGTCATCTATGTGCCGATATGGAGGAAGTGCGAACCGAATCCCGCGCGTGTGCGGTGTTAAGAGGAAAAGTGAAGGGGATGAGCAAGCATCGTGTTTGGAAAGGCCAACTGGGGTAGTGGATAGGAAAGAGCAAGTGCGCTGGAACAAGACGGTCTTGCTAGTCAAGGTGGTTTGGAAACACGATAGTACTGAAGGAACTATTAGAAAGACTGAGGAAGTTTTAAGAACCGATGTGGTAAGGACTAAGTATTCTGTTTTGCTTGAAGGGTCATAGCAGTACTTCAATTTCGAGGACGAAATTTCCTAAGTGGGGGAGAGTTGTGACGCCCTAGAAATCCGACCCCGGTGAAGTCCCTGAATTCGATAAAAGGAATTAAGATCGAAATTTCAGTCGTTAAAATATATTGAATCGAAAGGACTGAAGGGACGATGTTTGGACGAATTCGGAAATCCAGTCGGTTTAGATTAGGTTCGAAATTCCTAGTCGCCGTAAATTAGGATTTCAATTCTCGCGACCCGAGCCTAACCCTGACCGAGCCTAGCATGTGAAATTATGAAAATTATCCATCGTCTAGTTTACCAAATTTCGTTCAGTCCCGAATCGCCAAAAGACCGTTTCGCCCTCAGATATTTGCAAATAGGACAAAAATGCCCAAAAGTCTTCCCTTGGGCCCCACCCCAACTCAGCCCTCTCTCTCTCTCTCTCTCTCTCTCTCTCTCTCTCTCTCTCTCTCTTTTCCCTGCTCGCGGACGACACCCCCTCCCCTTTTCTTCTTCTTCTTCTTCTTCTTTTCTTTCTTCTTCTTCTTCTTGTTGGTTTGCGCCGAACGTCCCCCGACCACCACCCACCACCTTCGACCACCACCTCCAGCCCTTCGTCGCCGTCGCCCCTGACCTGGTCTCGGCCGCCGGACGGCCGCGGAACAGCCGCGGGACCTTCCCCCTGTTTTTCGCGCCACGGACCCGAGGACGTCGGGGCTTCCCCCGGCCGTTCGCGGCGTCGCAGCCGCCACCCACCACCTCGGTTGTGACCCTCAGCCTCCCATCGACCAAGCCGAAGCCACCCCACCGCCGATTAGCCGCCGGAGCCGCCGCAATCGGCCCCGAAGTCGCCGGTGCCCTGTTTTTGAACCGGTTTGGGATTTTCTTCGATCCCGCCGTTCCGCCGCCCACCGCCGTGCACCGCCACCACCATCAGACTCCCCGACCTCCCTTCCACTTTCCCCAAGCTCGGCGGAGCTCGCCGCCGCGCGTGGTGGCCGGAGGACCGCCCGCAAGCCGCCCCTATTTTTCTGCCCCGAAACGGCCGGTTCTGTGTCGTCGCCGATCCGCCGCCTCCGATCGCCCTCAGCCGCTGCCGCCGGTCCCGATCACCTCCCCTCGACCCCTAGGTGAGATCCCCGGCCTTGGCCGGCCTCGTTCCGGCCCGTGGGGCCGTGTTTCGCCGGAAAACAGCCCGGTTCCCCTGTTTGACCCTGTTGGCCGGTTCTGTTTTAGGCCGCCGCCGCTTGCCGGAGCGTCGCCGTCGCTGGCCACCTGTCCCATTCACCTCGCGAGACTTCCCTGAGGCTTTCCCGAAGTTTTAGATTTTTGGGCCGCCGCCCCCCGCCGCCGTCGCCGCCGCCGCCGCCGTCGTCGGCCGTTGAGACCGCCCGAGCTTAAATTGATAGTGAGTTGACCCTAATCCTTGGTTAGGGCGCTAATTGCGCTTAGGATTAGTTATTTAGTCAATTGTGGATTTTAGGTACACGATCGGGGCCGGTCTAAATAGAAATTGGGATTAGGATAAATGGCCGATCGATTTGGTTAGCCGGACTGATTAAATTGTCTGTGGCTAGTTGTTGTTAGAAAATTATTGATTGATTGATTGGGCAATGGATTGCCGATTTTTGATCGCGAGCGAGCGATAGGCTAGAGACGAGCGAGCGATCGACGACGTTACGTCGGATTGACTAATAAATAATTACTGCATGAACTCGAGCCTTTATGTTGGTTAATCGGACTGATTGGTCGTGTTTGTGTTGATTGCCTCGTTGGATGGTTTGATTGATTGGCTGGAATGACTGTTTGGTGTCAATCGTTTATTGGGGGTTAATCGCCCTGTGTGTGAGGTGACTAGTGGTTAGTCTGCATTTGCATATGACCGTGTGCGAAGTCAAAATACATATTTTGGCACGAAATTGGCATTTGGCCAAAGTTTTTACATGCCTGAGTGAGCATCCGGCCTTAACCAAATATAATGAAATGGGTTGATTGCTGGATGTGGGATGTATGGTCATATGACGAAAAACGATGATGTTCCTGGCAAGCTCGTGTTCTATGATTTGGACGGAACCATACGACTTGCCAGAAGCACGACAACTCTGATTCGGTGTTAACTAGTACGGATGCAGAGTTGGTCGGATGCCGGTCGCAATGGATGTTGGACCGACACCCCGTATAGGGATGCCTACTCGCTGGTGCCGTGCCAGACGCACTGGATACACCGCTTGTAGTAGCCGTTGCCGAGAGTAAAGGAACGTAGCCCGATTTTACCGGTAGAACGCTGGATCACACTGAGGTGTTAGATCGCGTTATTTGTGAGAGTCGAATCACGCCCTCTTTCGCGTAGATCCTCTCATGTGCCGGTGGCACGATCATCGTTAATAAAAGAATTGAGTGCAATATAACTTCGTACATGGGTAAGTGTGAACGTATCCCGACTACGACGTTTGGAATGGGACGAATGGAGTAGGAAGACGAAAGTTCATACTCACTTGTGTTCGAGTTATTATTGTGTCGTGTGCATTGTCCTGGTGAATATCCTGTGCGTACTGGTAAATGTAATGCTGTGATTGAGTGACTGATTGACATTGACTGCTGAGTCATGTCGAGCATTGCATTATGTATGGCTGAAGCTGGTAAGTGTGCATGTGGATGATGGTTATATTGACACTGTGGATAGTTGCTATATGTGCATGTGTGATTTGTGAGCTTCGGTTAGGATGCCCTGGGCGAATCAGTTTCCTAACCGAGCTTAGGCTTGATTCACTGAGATTTATTCTCAACCCGTCGTGGGATAACATTTTCAGGTCCCACGTGACGGAGCCATGTGGATGCCAAGAGTTGGCTGTTGGAGTAGTCTATTGAAGAAAGTGAGTAGTTGACCTCACCTGACCAAGTGACCTTTTGAGGTTTTGTCTAGTCGCCCCGAAGAATTGGGTTGCGTACGTTCGTTAGTTAATTTGTTAATGTCGATTGTGACTGCCTACTTTGCTATCTCTGTTTGTTTATGATGTCAGGGAGTTAGAACGTTTCCGCATGCGTAGTTAAGTGATAGGTCGATAGCGTGCCTGGGAAGCTATCTTTATGACCTCGTGGCGATTTGGCAAGGGATGTCGCGGGCTCGAGAGTCGGGGCGTGACAAAAGTGAAATGTCTAATCTGAAGAGATGAAAATACTTTTCGGAATTCCTCCTATTGAATTTTTAATATTTTGAAATCTTATATTATTATTATTTTTTATTCATTTTTTCCTTTTTCTTTCCCTCGACTACTGGTCACAAGAGTATGCCGGCGAGTGAGTGTCGCGACCCGTCCGAAATCGGACGCGGCTAATGGATTACCGATCGCGGGCTTTGGATCGGCGCGGGCCCTCCCAGGCCCATACCAAATCGCAGCGGGAGTGTCTTTTGAGGGATTCGACGATAAGAGTCGATCACTTTCGACCTTCAGTGTGGTCGTGGTGGCATGTGCAACTTGTGCATGCATTTGGAGTCGCCACCGGTCTTTCTTGGAGGGTAGACCGGAAACCTTATTGACTGATTGGGAGAGATCGATCAGTTCTGCGGAACCAGAGATTTTGGGTTCGGGGACTTGGTTACGTCGGTGTCATTACCAACGCCCTTTCGGTACCTAACGCGAGTGATTTTCCTGACTAAGAGTTCATGCAGGCGCGATTTTAGGTGAGATAGGTATGGTTCGGGTTTCATGCAGATTGGAATACTAGTCCTATCAATCACAATCAATTTAAATGAAAGCGCAAGTCAAGTGCATAAATAAATCATGTCAATGCACATCAATTTCAATCATTGGCCTCCTAGTATAGCCATAAGGGCTTAGGGAAGACGTGATTTAGGGCTAGGGGGTAAAATGGGAAGATTCGGGGACAATTAGCCCGAAGGGCAAAATTGTCATTTTTTTGGAATGTTTGGATACCGAATTACCCAAAATATTCCATGGCCAGTTGATTGTGGCCATTTCTTATTTTTGAGAATTTTTTGGAATTTCTTGATTTTCTTCAATTTTTGGAAGACGATTCGCCCGAAGGGCGAAATCGTCATTTTTTAAGAAGGACCGGGTTCAAAACACCCGGGATGAGCCTTGGCCAGTTGTTTGTGGCCATTTCCTATTTTTTGGGATTTTCCTGGATTTTTTTAGAATTTGTTTGGAGGACGATTTACCGGAAGGGCAAAACCGTCATTTCTGAAAAGATCGGGGGTCGAAAGACCCGAAACAGGTCATGGCCAGTTGAATGTGGCCATTTCCTATTTTTTGGAATTTTTTAGAATTTTTCTGAATTTTCCGAATTTTCTTTGAATTTTTTATGATTTTCCATTTTTTATTGAATTTTTGATTTTTTTTTATTATTTTTTTATTATTTTCTGAATTTTTTTAATATTAAAAAAAATATTTTCCGGGCCGGGTCAAACACGGCCCGCGCCTCTCGGGCGCCCGGCCCGACCCTAGGGGTCGACACCGGCCTAAAACGACACCGTTTTATATTTTTAATCATTTTCCTATTTTTTTGGTATTTTTTTTTATGTATTTTCCTTAATTATCCGAAAAGGTGTCAACAGTGAGGCCAAGCCTTCATCGGTTCTAGCAAGCTCAAGCTCGCCTGGTGAGTCTCAACCTCAAGCTTTCTCGACGAGTCTTGCCCTCAAGCTAACCTGGCAAGGCTTGGCCTTGCTAATCTCGAGTAAGGCTGAGCCTCGCCGATCTGACAAGCTTAAGGTTGCTCGGCAACCGATGAGGTAGAAGAATACAAGAAAAATAAAAATAAAAAGAAATTGAAAATAAAAAATATATTTTAAATTAATTTAAAATTCAAAAGAAAAAAAATCAGCATAAGATAAAGTCATGAGATTGAAATCATTTTTCAAATGAGAACTAAGCACCAAAAACGCCTTCAATCAAATATCACAAACTAAAGGAAGATAAACCATCTTCCTGAAAAATGATTTTTGAAAAATCTTACTTTTTCATGGAGTTTTTTGGGGAAAAGTGTCAAAAAAGTCATAAATCTATTGCATTATTGTCAGTCCAGTCCTAAACCTTTTATTAGTGCCAATTCATTCATAATTTTTTTGCATTGATGCCAATTCAGTCCTAATTTTTTTGCATTTATGCTAATTAAGTCAATTCAGCCAATTTTGGTCTAAAATTGCTGGAGTGACGTTAATTGTCCTATGTGGCACGGTTGGTGCTGACGTGGATATATTTTTTTAATATTTTTGATATTTTAAATAATTTTTTAAAAAACCCAAAAAATGATCAAAAAATTTATTAAAAAATATTATAATAATATTTAAAAATGTCCAAGTCAGCGTCATCCGTGCCACGTAGGATAATCGATGTCAATGTCAGTGATTTTCTATCGAATTACTTTAATTGACATAAATACAAAAGATTTAGAACTGAATTGGCACTAATATAAATAGTTTATGACTGAATTGACACAAATAAAATGTTTATGGCTAAATTGGCATCAATATAAAAGGTTTAAGACTGAATTGATACCAAAAAAATGTTTAACACTGAATCGGCACTAATACCGTTATGAAATACATGAATGTTTGAAATACATGAATGAATATTCATTATATTCATCCTATCTAATGTACATTTTATGGTACATTTCTAAGTTCATCTCCCTATCCAATGTACGTTCATCTCCCTATCAAATGTATGTATTAATTCAATACATTAGTATTAATGATAAGTGCATCCTTATTCTCCTATAAATAGGAGCTTAGTTTTTGGTCAAATTAGATAAGTTGAAATAAAGAGATTTCTCCTCTGGCTTTCTCTACTTGCTCTCTGTTCTCTCTGTTATATACTTGCAGCGCTATATTTTACAACACGTTATCAGCACAAAGATCTACCAACTGAGAAAGTAGGTAAGTGTTCCCTTTGTTTTCTTTAATCAACTTATACTTCATCTTCTTCTATCAATTCTTCATCTTTTATTATCTTTTTGGTCTGAAACCAACTTCAAATCTAAAAGTTTCCTTCTGCTCCTGAAGTGGCGGTGGATATTTGGAAATCTTTCTAATTATTTTAAGGATTCATTTTGGTACAGAATTATGGCAAATATTGAAAAGCCCAAATTTCACATCCTGGAAGTGAGTGGAAATAATTATCTGTCCTAGTGCCTTGACATGGAAATGCACCTCCAAGGGCAAGGTCTCGCTAATGCAATCACAGAATATGGAACCTCAAATGATAAAGATAGAGCACATGCACTGATTTTTATTCGTCGTCATGTGCATGAGAGCCTGCAGACTCAATATTTATCCGTTCGAGACCCTCAGACCCTGTGGAGGAGGTTGAAGGATATGTATGATCATACCAAAACTGTTATCCTCCCTAAAGCGTAGTATGACTGGCAGCATTTCAGGCTGCAAGATTTTAAATCAGTGTCTGACTATAACTCCGCTTTATTCGATATTATTTCTCGACTTGAGTTATGCGGTGTCAAGCTCACTGATGCGGAGCTATTAGAGAAAACTTTCTCCACCTTCTATGCTTCGAACATTGTATTGCAACAGCAATATCGGCAGTGTCATTTTGCCACATACTTTGAATTAATTTCTGTGCTCCTGACTGCTGAGCAAACAAATGAACTGCTGCTAAAAAATCATGATCTTAGACCTGCTGGCTCAAAAGCATTGCCTGAAGCACATGCCAAATATGAGAAAAATACTAGCCATTTTATGAGCTATAAGCGCAGGCAATGACATAATCCTCGAAGGGGTAGGGGTGGCAGGAATTTTAACCGCCCTAGGAAATCTAACCTTCGCCCGTATCATGACAAAGAAAAGAAGCCAATGAAGGTAACTAATGAAAGTATTTGCCATCGCTGTGGCATGGGTGGGCACTGGTCACGTACTTGTCGTACGCCAAAGCACTTTGCTGATTTATACCAGGCATCTTTAAAAAATACGGGCAAGCGTAGTGAATCTCACGCCATTGAAATTAATCCTACTGCAATAACCACTGTTGAGGCCAACAATATCTATGTTGGTGGGACTCCTCTTGCTCCTGAAGCAGCAAATGCATCCTTGGATGTCTCTGATTTCTTTGAGGACCTCTGATTGCTTTGATCAGGCATCAGACTAGTGGATGACAACTTAGACTTCGAGTTTTATGATAATTTCTTTCTAGTTGTTTTTCTTTAAATGTATTACTCTTTTATTATTCTCTAATATGGTTATGTAATGAAATGCTTATGAACCTTATATTTGTTATTTTTGAAATTTTATTTGATCCTATAACTTATATACAAATTTTATGATACTTGATACCTGAAGTTGTCAACATAAATGCAAATGAAAAATACCGAGAAAAAGGAAGATATTTGTTTGCTTGATAGTGCAACAACACATTCCATATTTCATAGTAGACACTTTTTCTCGAGTGTGACATTGCTTAAAGCACATGTCCATACAATATCAGGTCCTGTTAAGATTATTGATGGTTTCGGGGATGCCACAATTGTTTTGCCAAATGGCACCACCCTGCATATTGAGAATGCATTTCTAAGCAATAGATCAAAAAGGAATCTACTTAGCTTCAAAGATGTACGCCTAAATGAGTACCATATTGAGACTATTTATGAGCAAAATAAGGATTTTCTCGGCATTACCTCTTATAAGATGGGCTTGAAGACCATCCATGAGAAGCTAGAAGCTTCTCCTACGGGTTTGTATTGTGTCATGATTAAGGCCACTGAAACCTATGCCACCATGTCCTGGAGATTGGTAAATCCTGATAAGTTTGGATTGTGGCATGATCGTCTTGGTGACCCTGGCGCTACAATGATGCGTAGAATAATTCAGAACACAAGAGGACACCCTTTAAAGGATACAAATGTTTTGTTGTCCAATGATTATAATTGAGAAGCTTGTTCACAAGGAAAACTCATTATCAAACCTTCTCTAACAAAGGTTAATCTTGAATCCCCTTTATTTTTGCAAAGAATTCCGGGTGATATTTGTGGACCAATACAACTACCAAGTGAACCGTTTCGATATTTTATGGTACTAGTGGACGCATCCTGTAGATGGTCCCATGTTTGCCTATTATCTACGCGCAATGTCGCATTTGCACGTTTACTTGCGCAGATTATAAAGCTCTGGGCACATTTCTCTGATTACAGGTGCCTGTAGCACCACCAAAAAGAACTAAAATGGGTCCCCAACGCCGTTTAGGCATTTATGTTGGTTTTGATTCGCCGTCCATTATTAAGTTCTTGGAACCAACTACTGGTGATCTTTTTACTGTTAGATTCGCGAATTGTCATTTCGATGAGACAGTGTTTCCATCAATTGGGACACCTATGACTGCAAAGCAGAAACCAGTTGAGGTTATCTCCTGGAATGAGAAAGATTTATCTCATTTAGACCTAAGAACTCCTGAATGTGAAAACGAGGTGCAGCGTATAATCCATTTACAAGCTATGGCCAATAGACTTCCTGACGCATTTAATGATGCTACTAAGGTAACGAAGTCTCATATTCCAGCTGCAAATGCTCCAGCTAGAATAGTTGTTCCCGAAGGACAGGATAAAATGGATCAAAATCCACCACTTTTGAAGCGTGGTAGATCGATAGGATCAAAAGACACTGTTCCTCGAAAACGAAGGGGAAAGAATCAGGAATTCGCTCTAGAAGAGCCCGGTATTGTGCTTGCTCCCAAAGCGCTTATTGCCCCTGAAGAGGCACAAACCCATGAAATGATCACCAACCCCGGGAATACTGAGAATTCCATTACATATTGTAATGAGATTTGGGATCGGAATGAAATCATCATGGATGATGTTTTTGCATTCTCAGTTGCTCATAAAATTATGGATGATGATTGTAAGCCACAATCTATTATTGAATGCCGTCAAAGGCATGACTGGCTTAAATGGGAAGAAGCAATTAAGGCCGAATTAGCTTCTCTAGCTAAACGAGAGGTTTTTGGACCTGTAACTCGAATTCCCGACAACGTAAAGCCTGTTGGATATAAATGGGTATTTGTCCGAAAATGAAATGAGAAAAACGAGGTTGTGAGATATAAAGCCCGACTCGTTGCTCAAGGATTCTCCCAGCGACCTAGGATTCATTATGATGAGACATATTCACCTGTGATGGATATGATTACATTTCGTTTTCTAATTAGCCTTGCAGTCTTTGAAAGATTGGAAATGCGTCTTATGGACGTTGTGACGGCTTATCTATATGGCTCATTAGACTCTGATATGTATATGAAAATTCCCGAGGGATTTAAAATGCCTGAAGCATGCACTCCCCGCAACTTATTCTCAATAAAGTTGCAAAGATCTTTGTATGGGTTAAAGCAATCCGGTCGCATGTGGTACCAACGCCTAAGTGAGTACCTAATTAAGGAAGGGTACAAGAATGATCCTATTTGCCCATGCGTGTTTATTAAGAAATCAGAAACCGGATTTGCTATTGTAGCAGTTTATGTCGACGATATGAATTTAATTGGAACTCCAGAAGAGTTAACTAAAACTGCTGAGTATTTGAAAATGGAGTTTGAAGTTAAAGACTTGGGTAAAACCAAACTTTGTCTTGGTCTAGAGCTTGAGCATAAAGCAAATGGAATAATTGTCCATCAATTAGCATACATTGAAAGATTACTTAAACGCTTCAACATGGACAAGTCTCACCCATTGAACACCCCTATGGTTGTAAGGTCTCTAGATCTCCAAAAGGATCCATTTCGTCCTAGAGAATCTGATGAAGAGATACTTGGTCCTGAAGTACCATATCTCAATGCAATTGGGGCGTTAATGTACTTAGCACAATGTACGAAATCATATATCGCTTTCGCGGTAAATTTATTGGCACGTTTTAATTCTGAGCCAACTCGGAGACACTGGAATGGAGTTAAACATATTTTTCGTTATCTCCGAGGAACCATAGATTTGAGATTATATTATTCCAAGGATTCCACTACATTTGGTTTAGTTGGATATGCTGATGCTGGATATAAATCTGATCCACATAAGGCTCGCTCTCAAACCGGTTATTTGTTTTGTTATAACGGCACTGCCATTTCTTGGCGTTCTACTAAACAATCGCTGGTAGCTACATCTCCTAACAACTCTGAGATTATTGCTTTATATGAAGCTGGAAGAGAGTGTGTTTGGTTAAGATCCGTTATAACGCATATTCATAATTCTTGTTGTTTAACACCGGTTGCAAATTTTCCCACTATAATTTATGAAGACAATGCTGCTTTTATTGCACAAGTTAGGGGATGATATATCAAAGGTGATAGGACCAAGCATATCTCGCCGAAATTTTTCTATACTCACGAACTCCAAGAAAGTCGACAAGTTGATGTTAAACAGATTCAATCCATAAATAATCTTGCAGATTTTTTTACCAAATCATTGCCAACGTCAATTTTTAAAAAATTAGTATATGGCATTGGTATGCGGCGAGTTCACAAGATGCAAGATTGACTAGCTCCAGCAGTGGCTATATGGTTTAATTGAGGGGAAGATATTATGAACTATGCACTGCACTCTTTTTCCCTTTTGTCCGGTTTTTGTCCCATTGGATTTTTCCGGCTTAAGGTTTTTAATGAGGCAGTATCATTCTATGCACATTCATAATATGATGAACACAATGAATATTCAAGGGGGAGTGTTATGAAATACATGAATGAATATTCATTATATTCATCCTATCTAATGTACCTTTTATGGTACATTTCTAAGTTCATCTCCCTATCCAATGTACGTTCATATCCCTATCAAATGTATGTATTAATTCAATACATTAGTATTAATGATAAGTGCATCCTTATTCTCCTATAAATAGGAGCTTAGTTTTTGGTCAAATTAGATAAGTTGAAATAAAGAGATTTCTCTTCTGGCTTTCTCTACTTGCTCTCTGTTCTCTCTGTTATATACTTGCAGCGCGATATTTTACAACAAATACAAAATTTTTAGGACTTTTTTGACACTTCTTCCAAGTCTTTCGTGAAATAAATGCACCCTTGATTTAATGTACTCCTTTCAAAAATTTGAATGAGACAAGTTTTTTCTGAGGTTTTACATACTGTCATATTATAGTTTGTCTGATTAACGTGAAAATGTCAATGATTAGATCGCCAAACACGATTTGAAGTATATTTCATAAGCATGAAAGCACCTAACAATCCTATATCATCGTGACCTTCCGACGTCCGTGACCTCCACAAACCTCTTTCGTTAATTACCGTTGCCGCCTCCCACCGACACCCTCAACTTTGTTACCACTACCCGATGCGCAGCAATCGTCACCACCTTCCCTTCGCTCGACGCGATCATCCCGAGCTCGCGACCTTTGTCAATTAACACCACGTTACAACTTGAGTTATGAAAGAGAGATTTGAATTGTCGAATGGGTAATAAACTTCTGCCGGCAAAAATAATTTGAACATGTTTTCTTATGGTCGTGACAGCTTGCGTTTTCCTAGGTTAACCATTTCCAAATAGTATCATATGACGCCACGAACCTTGTCATATTTTTATGTTTCCAATTAATCTAAAGCTAAATTTCCTCTCTATATTCTTGGAATCAATTCCATCGCCGGCCCTCCAAGGCTCCAACCACCATCATCCTACCATAAACAAGAGTATCACCACCCGAGGAGGAGAGCATAAAATCCTGGGACGTATCTATGAACTCATCTGTGATGTCTGGCTAGGAAGCACGAAGGACGACAAGAAAGACTTTCTTGATTCAATTGTTTTAAATTTCGTGTGTTTTCATTTAATCAATACGTTTCGAGACTCATTCTAGATATAGATGGACAACGTTTCTAGAATCCAAATAATTAGCACTCAAATAGCCGGCGGGAAAAGTCAAACAAGTGGCCTCGGATTGTGGGATTTATTGCCATTGTTGGGCTCCAACCCTCAGCCATTTCGTAAAGTGCAATTTCAGGTTCAAATGTTCACTGATTTGAGTACTCTTTCGAGGGTCAAACTTTCTAATCACATTTAAACATATCAAATGGAAGCCGCTAGCCTGATAGCCTAACAATATTGTCATTATTTCTGATCCCACTATTTTTCAATTAATGAATGCTTTATCCTAAACACGCAGTGATGATTTGTGGATTTACGATTAGAAATAACTGATAGTACTGTTAAACTGTCAGGGAAGCAATTCCCTTTCAAAATAGCTCGAAAATCCGGTCTGCGAATTTTCCTAAAGTGAGCTAAACCAGAACGATTGATCTCTGGTAGCATTTTTCAAGTACGCATGCCACTTATGTTACTGTTAGCTATGTAGCACCGACACCTCTCTTAAGCATGCGTATCGGTGTCGGACGGGTATTGGACATCAACACGCATGCGACACGTACGGACACGTGGCCAACGCGTGTCGAAATTTCAACACCGGTCAACGCGTCAGACACACAAAAGCCCATCAACACGCAAGCCCTGAACGGCGGATGTGGTTGAGAAGGGAGGTCGTGGTTGCGAGTCGGGGTGGCAGCACTAGAAGTGGATCGAGGTCAAGAGTGGGTCGCGGGGTACGGCTGAACAACGAGGACGAAAAGGGCTCAGGCTTCGCGGAGCTGGGCATCAGGCCGGTGGTGCGGTGGCGGGTGGAGCGACGGCCGGACAGGGTGAGTGGCGATGGTGGCGCCGGCGTGAGCAGAGCGAGGGTGGATCGGCCAAAACCAGACGAAGAAGAAGAAGATGATGATGAGAGAGAGAGAGAGAGAGAGAGAGAGAGAGAGAGAGAGATGGGGAGCAGCTGATAGGATTTGGGTTAGGTCCACATGTCACTTCATGTTTGAATTTTTGTCTTCTACTAATAATTTCTAGGGGTCAAAACGGTCATTAAACTCACCAATATATTTTTTGGCTTTATTTATTTTTTTATATTAAAAAAAAATAACGTGTCCTCGACGTGTCGAATTTTTCTATTTTTAAGAAATGACGTGACTTGTCGTGTCGGTGTCGGTATTGGTGCAACCTAGATTGTT
Source organism: Rhodomyrtus psidioides (assembly GCA_021437785.1). Taxonomy (NCBI): domain Eukaryota; kingdom Viridiplantae; phylum Streptophyta; class Magnoliopsida; order Myrtales; family Myrtaceae; genus Rhodomyrtus; species Rhodomyrtus psidioides. Next base: position 33,490 of record JAILYB010000289.1, on the reverse strand, counting down.
AGTATGGACATTAGTTAGACTCAAATTAACTGCCGGTCTAAATCGATTGTCGATAAAAAGCGGCCAACATGAAAATAGGAAATAAACTCTTGACTTAGGTATTGTAATATAAAAGTGTAGTGGAAGAAAATTTGGCATAATTCCCTCGAAAACCTTCAAATTTAGGTCCAATCCCAATTCTGTCATATTTTAAAAAAAAAAAACTCCAAACTTTCACTTTTGTCCCAAAACTGCTCACTCATTAAAAAATCGCCACTAATCTCTTCAAAATTATGAACAACAAGGCCAATTAGACAGTCATTATCAGAATTCGCTTCTTCGTCAATACCTTCACTTTTGTAGAGAACAACTTTCTGGTATTAATAAGTTCCAACAAACCAATGGCGATTTTTGCACTCGGATGCAAACTTGAGGCTAAAGCGAAAGTTGGAGTTTTTTTTAGACAAAAAAAGGGTTAATACCATAAAAAAAACCCCAAATTGGTATACTTGTAATAAATTTACTCCAAATTATTTTTTGACCACAAAAAATCTCAAACTGGTTCAGTCGAAACAAATTTATCCCAAATTATTTTTTTGACCATAAAAAAATTCTAAACTGATACATATGTGACAGATTTATCATAAATTAATTTTTTGACCACGAAAAATCCCAAACTGGTATACCTGTAACAGATTTACCCTCCGTTAAATTGTGTTAATACTATGAAAAATTTCAAATTGATACACATGTGACAAACAGAGGGTAAAAATTCATAGTCGGTTTACCCGTCAATTGCTACGTGTCATAAACTTAGCACTTTAACGGTTACCAGTTTGGGGTAAAATTGTCACAAGTGTACCAGTTTAGGTTTTTTGTGGTTAAAAAAATAGTTTAGGGTAAATTTATCATATGTGTACTAGTTTGGGGTTTTTTTGTGGTATTAACCAAAAAAAAAAAGTTCAGACTAAATTGAAATTGAACCTAAAGTTTCGACTTTTCATGGGAATTAGCCCGACAAAATTTCCCTTCACAAACAGTGTCAATGCGATGATATACCTCGTATTTCTTTTCTTTACCAATCTTTCACCTTAGTGAATTCGTTATAGGAAAGCCAATGTGACAGACAACCACGCAAGTGTGTCGTCTCTCTCCCTCCCTCTCTCTCCCTCTCGCTATCTTGGCACTGTTCACTAATCCGATTCTCATGAGGACGAGTGCCATTTCAGCTAACATAATATCTTGTTCGAAAGCGACGTTTTATAAAGATTTGAATGTGGTTTTGATTAGTACTAAGTTTGAAACAGCGAAATCCATTGTAGCTGAGGAAGAAAATGGGGATTAGCACATGGAGTGTTGCTGATCATTCAATCTATCCCTTTCTTAGCACCCTGGGAATCGGCATCGTCGAAATAATAGTAATCAATGTCATCGTCATAAGTAATACAAGAGTTTAGTGATGATAACAAACGTAGACTATAATTTCAACAAATAATCTAACATCGGTAGAGCGAGTGAAGGAAATATGGAACGTAAGAATCATCAGATAGCATATTGTGCAATGCCATGGCAGTCCTAAACCTCGATCACAACTGGCTGCCAACCACGTCAACGGCAAAGCGTCGAGACTTCGTATTCCAGAAGAAAGGATAATCTCTTTCTCAACAAATGTAATTACACAACAAAAAACAGTCATTGGCATAGCTCGGCGCAATGCAAGTAAGTAATGTAATGCAGCCGCCAGCAATCTAGGGCATAAAAGATAGAGAAAAACGTGATTGTCGTTGGCCATCCGGTCTTTAAGCTCAAGCAAACAAAGTCTCCTCAGATCTCATCACATGTCGCAAAGATGCTTGTCCGTGAATCATAATCCATGTTTATGCTTCTCTCGTGACAGATCTAATGGTATTTGACAAGATTTTTCTCTTTGTCCGCAGTTGTCTCCTAAATAATTCATACTTATTTCGGATGCTCTTTTCCATTTTTGTCATTACCGAAATTTGAAAACGGGCCGCTGGCCGTTGAATTGGAAAACTTCGATCAACATGAGCGGTAGCTTGAAAAGAAAGACACCGCATGATTGCTTGCTTTCTTGTCGACTCTCTGAGTTGGGCCTAAACCATGGAGTCCTGTCGTTGACTTTTTGTTGATGTCACTGTGTTTGGTCACTCGCCTTCTCTTGAAGATCTGCGCCGTGATCATATGTTAATTGAAGCTTAATTAAGATAATTGGGTTACTTTTCTTGGATGGCATGATTGATCGGGACCTAACGTTAGCGAAAATCTAACCATTTTCCATGTGCTCTCGTGGGCCATGATTAAGAACTGAGTCCTAGCTCTGATAAGCTCAAAATTAGGTTAAACTGCAATATATAGAGTTGCATACATGCCGCAATATAAGCAGCACTAGAAGAACCAGCCAGCCAAAGCCACGTAATCAACTATACTTGAAACCTACATACTTGCGAGATATAGTGAACTTTGCTGTGACAAGGCCGTCAGTACGAACGGTTATTGTTGAATACAAGATTAGGTAAACCTAGGAACAACTAAAGCTTTATCCTAGAATAGCATTTTGTGTCCATAGCCTGAGACTGAATGTGAAATAAGATGTAGCAGGTGCTATAAGCAGTGGCGTGGAACTTGAAGATCTTGGCCATACTGACTTTCCCTGGCAAAGTCGCCGTGGAAGTGAAGTTCAAGTAGCCCGAGGCGATGTCTTCCCACAGGGCCGGGTTCGATATCAATTTCATGGCGATCAGATCCGTCGAGGTGGTTATGTTGACTTTCGCCCGAGCGGGGATCTTGTTTTGCTTGAGGGGGACTTCAGCCACGGTCGACCTGTGGTAGGTAACATATCCGGTCGTGCTCCTGTACTCAAATCCGCCATAATTGGGATTGTCGATCGTCACGACCATGCTTAACGCGACGTCCAGTGTGACGTTGTTAGCGGTGTCGTTGAACTGGATGCTCTCGACGGCAATGGGGTGGGCCGTAATCTGAGGCTGTTTGGGCTTAAAGATCGTGAGCGACAAGGTCACGATGACGATAGCTAGAATGGCCAAGAAAACTGCCGAGCCAAAGCAGCATATTTTGAGACCTCGGCGAGCCATTTCAGTTGGTTACTAATCAATGAACGATTCAGGAGAGATGCAGGTTAAACTTGAGGTTCATATACGAGAGAGTGAAATAAACTGAAAGAAGGGTCGCGTTGTTTCTCATTGAATTCCATTTTGTTTTACATTGATGGATGACGGTTGAATGCTATTTGTGATTCGAGGATATAGCTACGAAAATCAGCGTACAAAATCAAATGGATGGTGATGACGATGATGTATACTCATGATGTTTGGGGAACGTGCTAAAAAAACATTTAACTTATTTTTTACATTGATATCAATTCAGTGTTAAACATTTCAATAAAACCAACTTAGTTCTAACTCTTTCGACGTTTTTCCAATTGAGTCAATCTACCTAATTTAGAGCAGATGTTGCTTATGTGAATGTTGACCGTGCTACACGGCACGGCTGCACTGATGTGGACATTTCTTTTGATAATGCTTTTTTGAAAACTTTATTCTTTCATTAATTTTATCTTTTCTTCCCTTTTCCTTCTTTTTTTTTTTTCATTGTGGCTAGCGAGGATCGTGGCCCTTGCCCACGGTGTCCACGGGAGAAGGCTGCCTCACCTGCGGAAGGTGAAGCCATGGCCGCCTTCGCTAGCGATCGGTGAGGCCTTGGCGAAGCCTGCCACATTTGCTTGTGGTTGCCTGCACCTTGCCTCGTCTCAATCTAGACAAGGCTAGGCGAAACCTTCGTAGTGCTTGTCCAGTGGCCGCTAAGCTCCGATCCTCGCCCGCCACAGTGAAAATAAGAAAAGAAAATAAGGAAAAGAGAAAAAAGAAAAAAGTAATAAAAATTGCAAATTTTTTTAAAAAATAATATTAAAAAGAAGTTCATGTTAGTGTCACATAAGACAACTGATATCCACGTTAGCAATTTTTGGCCTACATTTGTCAGATGGACTCAATTAGCAAAACGCGAAAGGTTTAGGACTAAATTGTTCAAAATTAAAATATTTATGATTAAATTGGTACCAATGCAAACTTTTTCCGAGGTTGCTCTAAGTGGATTGTAATGGGAGATGACGAACGTAATGGACAAAAGTACGGCTTAGCTTGATCTTCGAACGTGCTTAGTAGTTCATCCATCACGTTACGGAGTTTTTGTATTTGACATGGGCTCTGTTTTCACGCCAGAAAGACACTAGAATAGGACAACGAGTGCTTCTTCTTCCTTTTCGATTTTTGCTGTCTCTTTTGTGTGATTTGGTATGATTGTTACCTTCCTAGTCTCGGGTAAATTAGTTGTCTTGAGATTGTAAGGCTAACCATTACCAAAGATGAAACAACATTAACATAAGGCGAAGGTACTCTTCCAAGGCCCAAGTATTTGATAGGAGATATTTTGAGTGGGACGAATGAAATGGGCCAAACTTTTGGTGGAGCAGATCATCAGCAACGTCGTGCTTACCAAAGAGCAATTTATAACGCTAGGTTTTTCTAGGACGGTTCCACAAAATCTTCGTCGCCTATAATAGTGTCCTTCTGTCCTAACAACGAATGTGGGGACTGAATTAACCAAGCTAAGTATCAACAGTAATGGTTGCACAATGCGAATGAGGAGTGATTATAAGGATTCAAAGGGAACGTGCGCGGAAATTTAAGTTGAAAAGCCCTTCTGACGAAAAGGGGTGGTGTGAAATTATCTCTGAAGCTAAGGCATCTTGCAATTCAAGTCTTAACTCGAGAAAGTACTAGAGAAATCGGCAATAATGATAAGGAACGCCGGATATTTACGTGATTTGATTCAAGTGTCGGCACCTATTTCACGGGGGAAGAGCTGGTGGCCAAAAGGTCCGCTATGAATCTTGAGAATACAAGATTTAGTCCAAAGTACAAAGACATCCAATCATACCAACGGTGGCTGAATTGAATTTAAAAGCCAAGTTTCGGCGTTAGGCTTAAAAAGTCTCATCCTAATCCATCGATTCTTTATGATGCCGGGGCATTCCTGAAGACGTCGACGAGTTACTGATTCAATGAAAGCTTCGGATCGAATGCGAGGTTATCGATCGACATCTTTCATCGAATATCCACATTCGTCGAAGGCCATTGATGATCTCTTATATTTTCGAGAGTAGTTGAATAGTTTTAGATTTCCATAGTCTTTTATTAAATGTGATTTATCTTCTCTAAGAGTCAAGTCCAGTTCTTAGGAATTTATTATGTTTCTTATTTTCCAAGAGTTTTTTGCATTTCCTAAGAGTTTTGTATTTCATCGAAGAGTCTCATTACTCAAGCTTTGGGTTGTTCCATGCTCGCCTATAAAAGAATAATACGATGAATGAGAATGACAAACTTGTTTTGATTATCGAATTCATTTGTTAACAAGAAGGATTTCTCGTTTCTATTCTTATTCCTTAGGTGGATTCCTATGGGTGGCGAGTATCCTATCCCTTAGTTCCTCACTTGTGTTACCTCCTACTTCTCTACGCTTTCTCCCGGCGTCAAATTGGTATTAGAGCTTTGATTCAATGGCTGCTCGTCATCGACGTGGAATAAAACGTTGAGTCTCCTACAGCTTGACGAAGAGACCTACGAGACGTGCAGGCATATAATTTAAGGAGACAAGTGCAGCAACTGCAGGAGCGTTTGCAACGCTTCGAACATTTGGGACATGATGATCTGCGTCACGACCCCTTTTCTAGTGCTCGAAGTGATGCTTCGAGTGAGGAGAGACTTCCTCGACATCAGCATCGAAGGCCTCATAGATTTCAACGAGATTTGTATGTGAAGATTGATATTCCTGAGTTTCAAGATCTAACTATGACAAAGACCCAATCTTTGATGAAGATCCAATATTTGACGAAGATCCAATCTTTGATGAGGATCCAGTCTATGATGAAGATAGATTTCCGGTTTATGATGAATCCGATGGAGAACAAGAGGATGGCTGGGATTTCGTCGCGTTTGATGACGAGGCATCGATTTTCGACCAAGATGCCTATGGTCCGGTGATGAGCGATTTTGCAGTTGAAGGAAAAGAAGGTGTGGACGGCTCAGGCTCTTGCTTTATCAGCAGAAAGTCGAATGGAAGCACGAAGAAGTTTCAGCCTCCATTGTTGAAGTATTCGCGTGGGCGCACCCGTGCGTTTCGTCCGCGGTTTGACAAGCCAGTTGTCTTTCCATTGTGGAAAGGTGATTTTGGTTCAGTTTTCAAAAGGTGGATCGATGAGAATTCATTTGCTGCGACAAAGCCTAGAACTGATATGGTCATTACGGTGAAGAGGCTCAACCAAGAAAGTTTCCAAGGTCATAGAGAGTGGTTGGCAGATGTTAATTATTTGAGGCAGCTTTATCATCCTCATATGGTGAAGTTGATTGGGCACTGCTGAAGAGAAAGAAAACTCTCATTTTTATTAAATGAATATTTTTCTGTATATGTACAATACTCAATCCTGTCATATATATATGACAACAGACTACCCTAATTAGGAGATACACAATAGGAAGGATTATATACTAATAAGAAATATATACAATAAAACTTCCTAACAAATAGGCTAAAATAGCTCACGACCACACTCCCCCTCAAGTGGGTGCAAAGATGTCTTTGATACCCAACTTGATAAGTGAGCTATGAAACTCTCTACTTGACACAGCTTTTATCAATATATCAGCTAACTGGTCTTCAGACTTCACAAATGTTAGCTGGATCACTTTTGCATCCAAATTCTCTTTGATGAAATGTCTGTCAATCTCCACATGTTTAGTTCTATCATGCTGAACTGGATTATGAGCAATGTTTACGGCTGCTTTATTATCACAAAACAATTTGATTTCTAAACTTGGTGGATACCCGAGCTCGGTTAGCAGCTTTCGAAACCATAGAAGTTCGCATAACCCATTTGCTACACCTCTAAATTCAGCTTTTGCACTAGACCTAGCTACAACCTTTTATTTCCCACTTTTCCGTATAACAAGGTTGCCTCCCACAAATGTAAGATACCCTGATGTAGACCTCATGTCTGTCACACTTTCAACCCAATCTGCATCTAAGTAACCCTCTACTTCAAGGTGGCCATTTTTTTTTTTGCAAATAACAGTCCCTTTCCTAGGGCTGACTTTAAATATCGAATCATGCGCAACACAACACTCATATAATCCGTACTAGGTGCATGCATGAACTGACTCACCACACTTACTGCATGAGCAATATCAGGACGTGTATGTGATAAGTAAATTAATCGGCCTACTAACATTTGGTATTTTTCTTTATTAGTAGGCGTCTGATCAGGGTACTCTCCAAGCTTACAGTTTTGTATCTATGTAGCATGCCAACTTCGGTCAAAAGATCAAGAATATACTTTCACTGAGACAAGTAAATCCATTCCTTTGACCTATCAACCTCGATTCGTAAGAAATATTTCAAACCTCCCAAGTTCTTCATCTCAAACTCCCTAGATAATAATTCATGTAGTCTCATAATCTCGGTACTATCATTACCTGTAATAATAATGTCGTCTACATATATGATAAGAGCTGTTATTCTTCCTTGAGTACATTTTAAGAACAAAGTATGATCTGAATTACTTTTGGAGTATCCATACCTTTTCATAGCTGAGCTAAAGCGACCAAACCATGCACGAGTGGACTGCTTCAACCCATACAATGATCTTTCTAGCTTACAAACCATGTTCTGTTGATCTGTGCATCTGTATCCAGGTGGAAGCTTCATATAGATCTCCTTCTCTAAATCTCTATGAAGAAATGCATTCTTCACATCAAATTGATGTAAAGGCCAGTCCAAATTTGCAGCCAAAGATACCAATACTCTTATCGTGTCTAACTTTACAACTGTAAAGAATGTTTTCTGATAATCCACCCCATAAGTCTGTGTATACCCTTTAGCTATCAGTCGTGCCTTATACCTCTCAATAGTGCCGTCTGCTTTATGTTTGATTGTAAATACCCACCTACATCCAACCGGCTTCTTATCCTCTAGTAGTTCCACAAGTTTCCAAGTTCGATTTTTCTCCAATGCCTCCATCTCTGTGTCTGTCGCTTGAAGCCATTTCGGATCCTTCATGGCTTCTTCAACCCTGTTTGGAACTTGAACTGAGGAAACCATGGACACGAAGGCTTGTAGTGGTGAGGACAACCTCTTGGCAGACACATAATCTCCAATAGGATATTGAGACCGGCGGTCCTTTACATCTGGAGAATATCGATTCGGTGGTTTACCTCTATTATAACCAGTAAGCACATCAGTATCTTCAAACGAATCAAGTACACTAGAAGTACTTATCTTAGGTACATTCTCAGGAGCTTGGAGTGGTACTGAAGAGGGCGAAGACAAGGAGGGCTGTTGCTGCTGTGCATTTGTTGACACCTACTCGGTTGCTACTGCTTCTATGCCGCCCGGCCGTGCGCTTATCTCACGGTCGTGAGGTAGTAGCTTAGAGTCTTCAGCCTCAGAATCGCGCAGCCGTGCACACCCATCCGTCGCTTCTGTAGTCCCAACCTCCCATGCACACCCATCCGTCGCTCCTGCAATCACAACCTCCCACCAATGTCTGGTTCTACATTTAGTCTCCCCCTGAACAAGACACTAGGGGAAGGGAAATAAGATTCTGTCTCGGTAAATGTTACATCCATGGTGACATACATGCGCTTCCCGGCAAGATCATAGCACCGATACCCTTTCTGAGAAGGGCCATAGCCAAGAAACACACACTTGACTGCACAAGGGTCAAGTTTGGTCCGCTGATTTTTGTGAAGATGGACATAAGCGACACACTCAAACACCTTAGGAGGTAATGTAAGAACCGAAGGAAGAGACACATGGGCGGCAAGTGCTTGCATTGGCGTCCGATAGCGCAGAATGCGGGAAGGCATGTGATTCAACAAATAAGCAGCTGTAACTACGGCAGAATCCCAAAAACGATGAGGAACATAGCCACCCTCCAACAGTGCTCGAGTGGTTTCAAGTAGATGGCGATTCTTGTGCTCAGCAACACCATTCTGCTGAGGAGTCTGAGGGCAAGAAGTTTCATATATCAAGCCATGTTCCTGAAAATAAGCTGCAAGAGGTTTACTTAAGTATTCGCCACCATTATCAGACCGGAGAACCTGAAGTTTGGCCCCAAACTGAGTTTGAATCATACGGTGAAAAGTTCGAAATTTAGCTTGAGCCTCATTCTTATGTTTCATCAAATATAGCCAAGTCATATTGTGCAATCATCAACAAAGACGATAAACCATCGAAACCCAGATACAGTAGTAATAGGAGACGCACCCCATACATGAGAATGAATTAAGGAAAAATGAGTAGAAATGATATTCAAACTGAGAGGAAAATAAGTGCGATGGCTCTTTGCCAAAATACAAGTATCACACTAAAAAATTAGAGTTCGATAGACCATGAAATAACTTGGGAAATAAATGTCGTAAATACCCAAATGATGGGTGACCTAAACGACGGTGCCATAACCAAAGTTCCTTCTATTGAGCTAACAGTCCACGAGAATGATAGGTCCGTCCAGAAGTAATGTCATTCACGAAATATAGCCTATCCCTCTTAGTACCACGCCCAATAATCTCCTCTGTGAGATGTCCTAAAACAGGAAAAAAAATCAGGGTACATAAGTACAACACAGTTTAACTCGCTGGTAAGCTGTCCAACTGATAGTAGACGATTAGACAATGTAGGAACAAGTAAAGTATGAGATAGAGAGAGAGAAGGCGCAATAGACACACTCGCCGGGAAAGCTATGCTCGTTGGCATTGTAAATATGATCTCCACATGGTGTAGTATATGTAAGAAGGTCACCAGATTCCGGAGTCATATGATCAGTAGTGCCAGAATCGATTATCCACACATGATGACCATCACCATGTCTATTAGCAAAGGCAAACTCATAATTACCTTCAGGAGATTCGGCATTAGTAAATTCAGGCTCCATAGGAATTAATGACTGTCGCGACCCGTCCGAAAGCGGACGCGGCTAATGGATTACCGATCGCGGGTCTTGGATCGGCGCGAGCCCTCCCAGGCCCATACCAAATCGTGGCGGGAGTATTTTTCAAAGGATTCGACGATAACAGTCGATCGCTTTCGACCTTAGTGTGGCCGTGGTGGCATGTGCAACTTGTGCATACATTTGGAGTCGCCACCGGTCTTTCTTGGAGGGTAGACCGGAAACCTTACTGACCGATTGGGAGAGATCGATCAGTTCTGCGAAACCAGAGATTTTGGGTTCGGGGACTTGGTTACGCTGGTGTCATTACCAACGCCCTTTCGATACCTAACGCGAGTGATTTTCCTAATTAAGATTTCATGCAGGCGCAATTTTAGGCGGGGTAGGCTTGATTCAGGGTTTCATGCAGATTGGAAAACTATTCCTATCAATCACAATCAATTTAAATGAAAGCGCAATCAAGTGCATAAATAAATCTCATCGATGCACATCAATTCAAGTCAATGGCTTCCTAGCATAGCCATAATGGCTTAGGGAAGGTGTGATTTCGGACCCTAAGTAAAATGAGAAGATTTGGAGGCGATTAGCCCGAAGGGCAAAATCGTCAATTTTTGGAAGATTTGGATACCTAACTACCCAAAATATTCCATGGCCAGTTGATTGTGGCCATTTCCCATTTTTCGGAATTTTTTTTAGAATTTTTCTGAATTTTTCGAATTTTTTGAATTTTTTTTATGATTTTTCATTTTTTATTGAATTTTCGAATAAAAGCCCAATTGCACTCTAAAACCCAAATTATCAGTCCAGCCCGTACACTGGCATACATACCAACTCAGACCCAATACACATAAATGAACCTACGTAGCTCCTATTCCTATCCACTCCTAATTCACACTTATTTTTTAATTGTTTTTTTTATTCTATTATTGTATTCATTTCTTGATGTCATCTTCTACCTCCCATCACCCTCTCCCCCACGACAACGCATTTTTACAGGAGGACACCATGGAAGCTTCTCTGAGACCTTCGCATACACCATCTTCGGCCACCGAATGTTGTCTCGAATTATGATATCTAGCTACCTTCGTCACCAGGCAGTCACAGATGCGTCGCCACTAGTCCAGGCTTCGACATCGTTTTTCTCTTCATCATTTTTTATTTTTTATTTTTTTGTCAAAAGTTTTCAAACGGACCACCACCATGGTTGGGCGACGCCGTGATCAGCAATGCACGACATTTACGGTGAAAGGAGAACAAATCATCAACATGGCAGAATCAACTCAACTCTACCGTCGACCAACCAAATAAAGTATGCTGACACAGACAGACTTAACTCAGACATTAACAAATAGGTAGGTTCCAGGAATGAGGGGAACTGATTTTAAACATTTGAAACGTGAACTAGAGCAATCAATAAATAAATAAAGCAAATGAATAAAACATAACAAACGGGTGATAATACTAGCAAAGAACACATATGCATAAACGTACACTGGACTTATGTCGAAGAGGACGAATGTCGGTCTAGATCATCCGAGATAGTACAAAACCGAAGAGGTGACTTACCTAAACAGTCGCGAGCCGACGTCCTTTGACGATCATTGAGCATGGCGTCGACGATATTTTACCTAGACTGCGGTGGTGATTACGACGACATGGCGGTGACGACTTCAGCCTCCAAATCTTTCTCTGGCGAGGAAACTTGACGTTCTCCATGGACCTCATCAGACTGCCACTCCCAAGAGTTCGTCCCCCCTCGTTTGAGACGCGGTTTTTTTTTTTACACTCACCATTCCCGGATGGCCATCTGCGTGGTCCATTTTTGAAGATCCCTTCCCCCAATGTCCACTATGTATGTCTTCTTTTGACCAGCGACCAGCCGAAAGGAAAAAGATTTCTTTAAGAAGATGCTACACCCTTTTGGTATTTCTTTCCCCCTTTTTTATTCATTCTTCATGGTCTTCTTTCTTCTTTCACCGACAAGGTTTCCTCCTCTTTGCTTGGGAGCCCACACTAGAATGCACTCATTCATCATCTTTATTATTTTTTATTGTCCATTCCTCTTTTCTTCTGCTTTGGTGGTGTCTTTCGATTTCTTCTCCTGTCGACGGATATTTTTGTTCTGTAATGCTCCCCAACACCGTCCGCTTTCTCTCCCACCATGTATCGTTCTCCTTTGGTAGGCCAACTGTGCCATTTATATCATTTTAGTACAACGTCGCTTCTCCTTTTTCTATTTTTCTGAAATATATATAATACGAAAAAATACGAAAAATTATTTTTTTATCCAAAATGGTCCCTTTAGCTTGGCCAATGTTACCAAAGTTGATTTTGTGATTTTTTTTAACTTCTTTTTTTTTATATTTTTAATTAATTTTAAAAATAAAAATCGCAATAATAGATGGTCAAAAATCAGGTGTCAACAGCTGCCCCTCTTTGAGAGTGAGCTCGCAGAGGTTGCTTTCAAAGACAAAATGGCACCTGATTCCTAACTGACTCGATTGAAAAAAAAATGCTATGACATCAGATCCTTAAGACTCTTGATAAAAGCTCAAATTAATCCCCGGTTTGCTCTAACAATTTGAACATGGGCTGGAGTGAGAGAGTCTTACCTGAAGCTCACCTGTCGGATGCTGCCGGTTGCGATGACTTTCAAGAAGATACCTAGGACTCGTCATTCATGATATCCTAGGGAGATTAAGCCTTGACCTGTATGATAGGTCATACCATTATGTGATTCCTAACTGGTAGGAACCTAAGGAAGACGCATCCCACGCCTTGGGATTTGCCAAGGATTTTGATCCGTATGGTGGATCGGACATTTGTGTCGATGCTTATGGCGGTATTTACCGATGAGTTGACCCTTATGGCGGTTTCTACCATATTTGACCCTTCAGGCGGTATCTACCGTTGAGTTTAGTTTGATCCTTATGGCGGTTTCTACCAATGAGTTGACCCTTCAGGCGGTTTTTACCTTTGACTGACCCTTCAGGCGGTTTCTACCTTGAGTTGACCCTTCAGGCGGTTTCTACCTTGAGTTGACCATTCAGGCGGTTTCTACCTTTGATTGACTGTTGACACCTGATTTTTCACCATCTGTTATTACGATTTTTTTTAAAAACAATTAATTAAAAATATCAAAAAAGGTCATAAAATCACAAAATCAACTTTGGAAGCCTTGGCCTAGCCTCGGGGACCAAATTTGAACAAAAAATATTTTTTTGGTATTTTATAATATTTTTCGAATTTATTTAATTATAAAAATACACAAAAAATCAGAAAAATACCATTCGTGGTCAGAAAAATACAAAAAAATATTCAATAATTTTGTTTTAATTTCCTCTTCAAGTTTGTCACTTTAAATCTTGAAAATTCGGCTTGGGTCACTATGTTCCTTCACAAACATAAACCCGAATCGGGCATGAAAAATCCTTTTCGAGTATTTTAATTTTCAATTCTTGTTTTCTATAAGCTATGACATTGGATTCTAAAGTCTCGAAGTGCAATTAGGTCAATTTGCCCTCCAATTTGATCAATTTTAACCAAAAGGGCTTAATTGCATAAAAATCTTTCAATTTAGTCCCCGGTTTCTCAAATGTTGAAATTAAATTTCATACGGGCATACCCACCAAAATTAAACACCTCTACCCAATAGTTTTCATCATGAGGAATCCGTTGGTGGCGTCAATTTTGACAAATGGGTTTGTTTGGACCTTCAATTAAGCAAAAATCAATTTCGGATCCTAAGGGCAATTTGGGGTTTTCACTAAATTTCAATCAATTGATTCACAAAAATACCCATATTTGATAGAAAACATGTCAAGGAGTCCGATTATGGTGTCAATTTCATGAAAAGGGGTTAATTCGAGGCCCAATTTGACGAAATTGACCGAACCGGGCCGGTCGGGTCAGGCCCGACCCGGTCCGGACCGGGTCTGCAACTCTGTGTTGCAGACACACCACGCAGGCCACCAAGAAAAAAGAGCAGGGGAATTGTGGGGTTGGGGCGATTGTTTAAGAAAAAGAAAGGCAGAACGTGGGGGGAAAAAGGGATGGTCGAGGATGATTTTGGGGACGGTCGGCCACGGCAAAAGGGAGACTGAGCTTTAGAAAAAAAAAGAGGGGGGAGGCCGAGAGGAGAGGAGAGGGAATTCGAAGGTCCACGAAGAAAAAGAGAGAAGATGAAATAGAGGGAGGGAAGATCGGTGACTGAATCGAACTGTCGCCGCACCGACGCCTCGCCGTCGCGGCCCTCGGCGGACAAGGTCAGTATCACCCTCTTCCCTTCTTTTTGCTCTGTTTTTGGTGCCGCGAACAGGGCTGGTCCATTCGGCTCGATTTCGATCGAGCCAGACCAAAACAGGTAATACCCGATCCTCCTGACGGTATGTATAGGATTATTCAATAGCTATTTTGGTCCGGCATCCCTTGTCGAGCTTCGGCGAAATCATTTTGTGATTTCCCGAGGGTGCATACCATATGCTTGATGAAATTCCAAAAGTGAGCATGTTTCGGTTGATCCGAGTGGCGACCTGTCGTCACCTCTATTTCACGTTGCCTTGCTCAAAGTCACATTAGGAAGGTTCCCTACGCTTGGTTGCATCATTTGGTTGCATGACTTGAACCGAAAGTGGCCAAACCGAACCTGTCGTCGGTCACGCCGGAGCTCGGAGCTAGGGATTGCCGGCCGCTAATCACTGAAGCTCATGGACCCTAGGTAAGTCTCCCGAGCTATCATACGTATTGAACATGTATCAAAATCATAAGCTAAACAGCTTGTCACACCAAAATCAGTGCTCGCCGGAGGTTGAGGATGTCGTCGGAAGTTTAAAAGTTCGAGTTAATGCGCATATTTTTCTGCTGTGATGTGCTTTTGATATGTCGTAGAAGTCGACAAGGCGGTCATTTTGGCGTTGGTTTCGCGCTTTTTGGACGTCGGAGGGCCGAGATATGGCCCTCCGACGAGGCGCCGGCGAGGAAACGCCGGCGCTGGTCGTCTTCCCCGACGAAGCGTTGACCAGTCAACGCTTGTTGACTGGTCAACGCTGACGTGGCAGCCACGTGGCGGCCACGTCAGCGCGCGACATTAATAAAAAATATATATAAAAAAATTAAAAAAATAATAATCCGACGGCTCAGGATGCGCCACGTGTCCAAATCTAACGCGTCCGTTCGAAATCCGTGAAACGGCGCCGTTTTGGTCCTGGGGAAGGCGGGCCGGGCCTGGGTCGCGGGTCCGGGTCGTGGGCCGGGTTCAACCCGGCCCGGATAACAATTTTTAATAATAAAAAATCAGATAATAATTTTAAATAATAAAAAATTCAAAAATCAATAAAAAAAATGGAAAATCATAAAAAACTCAAAAAAATTCGGAAAATTCAGAAAAATTCTAAAAAAATTCCAGAAAATAGGAAATGGCCACATTCAACTGGCCATGACCTGTTCCGGGTCATTTGACCCCCGATCTTTCCAGAAATGACGGTTTTGCCCTTTCGGCAAACCGTCTTCCAAAAAAATTCTAACAAATCCAGATAAATCCCCAAAAATAGGAAATGGCCACAGTCAACTGGCCAAGGCTCATTCCGGGCGTTTTGAACCCCGACCCTCCTTAAAATGACGATTTCGCCCTTTGGGCGAATCGTCTTCCAAAAATTGAAGAAAAATCAAGAAATTCCAAAAAAATTCCCAAAAATGGGAAATGGCCACAATCAACTGGCCATGGAATATTTTGGGTAATTCGGTATCCAAGTCTTCCAAAAATTGACGATTTTGCCCTTCGGGCTAATCGCCTCCAAATCTTCCCATTTTACCCCTGGTCCGAAGTCACACCTTCCTTAAGCCTTTATGGTTATATTAGGAAGTCATTGATCTGAATTGATGTGCATTGAAGTGATTTATTTATGTACTTGATTGCGTTTTCATTTAAATTGATTGTGATTGATAGGAATAGTCGTCCAATCTGCATGAAAACCCTGAATCAAACCTACCTCACCCAAACTTGCGCCTGCATGAACTCCTAGCTAGGAAAATCACTCGCGTTAGGTACCGAAAGGGCGTTGGTAATGACACCGACGTAACCCAGTCCCCGAACCCAAAATCTCTGGTTCCGCAGAACTCATCGACCTCTCCCAATTGGTCAGTAAGGTTTCCGGTCTACCCTCCAATAAAGACCGGTGGCGACTCCAAATGCATGCACAAGTTGCACATGCCACCACGACCACACTGAAGGTCGAAAGCGATCGACTCTTATCGTCGAATCCTTCTAAAATACTCCCGCCGCGATTTGGTATGGGCCTGGGAGGGCCCGCGCCGATCCAAGACCCGCGATCGGTAATCCATTAGCCGCGTCCGCTTCCGGACGGGTCGCGACAGCTGGCGACTCCGCTGGGGAATTTTGTTCTAGAACCTATGGTTCTAGACCCCAAGTGGACTTAGGCCGTATTAAAACGCTGAGTGATTTTTCTAACCCTGCAGGCACTCTTGAAGGTGAGGTAAGTCCGCTCATGGTAGGTGTTATATGTTTTTGCAGATTGGAGAGATAAGGGGTGTAGTCCGTGATTAACATTGTCTTATGCAGGTTGGCGTAGGAATGTATGTTTTGTGGATGATTTGAAGCGCTGATTGATAAACTGTTGTGCATGACTTGCATTGTGATGATCACGACACATGGACACACACAACCGCGCCTAAAACCCCGGGCGCCGCCTATAGGAAAACAATAGAAGGGATTGAAAATGGAATCTCCGTGAGGAAAGACACGGGGTAATCCACTTTTCAATTCCGCTCATTTCGAACTATGGATCGAGCCCCAATGCAACGATAGTTGTGCAATGGAATCTGCTCTTTCTAGAACTCGAGGTGGGAACCTTGACCTTAGGTGCCAAATCCTTTTATTTTTAGAAGTTTTATCCTCACTTGTCTCATGTGCATGTCTTTAGATTGTTGGTATATCTAAAGCCACCTAAAAAAAAAAAAATCGGTGATCCTGAAGTCACGTCTCGAAGATTGGAACTGGGGCATCTCCAAGTGTTCGGACCGCATTCCTTTGATGGGTTTGGCATTTTTAGTTCTCTTGTATAAGACTAATTTTGCTGAGGTTCTCTCTATCTCGTCCCTTAGATTGATTGTATTAGGGATCTATTTGTATTGTACACATCTCGATAAGGCTCATTTCTATCGAAAATAGGGGCAAATTCCCCAAACCCGTGGAGCATAGTGGAATTCGTCTCTCCAGTGTAAAATACATTTGGCCGCGGAGCCACTCGTTTGGTAAAAGGACGTATCGTTCCTAATTGATTTTCAATCAGATCTGGGGATAAATTTTTCTCCAATTTTTTTTATCTCAGGTGATAAAAGAGACAACGCACCCAAAAGCTCATGCATTCAAATGACAAAACAGACGTCGCCCAGCTGGGGCAAATGAACCGTAGGCGTTGCAAATACCTTCAAGCATGGATGGAGGGATTTGATAGATGTTGTTCATATCAATATGCAACATCAAAACGGAATGCAAATCAAGTGTAAAAGGACGTATCGTTCCAAAATGATTATTTTCTTGATATGTAAATAATGCTTCCTTTCTTTTTTTTCTCAGATGATGATCAAGAGCAGAGGACGCAGGATGTAATGCTTTCAAATAACAAACAGGGAACATCAAATACCTCAAGTGGCGACTGTGATCGAGAGAATCACCAAACCGCCACATGACGAATCCCAAGAATATCAAGCTGTCTGGAGACAGATAAAATTGATCAAGGACTCTGACAATCGAGTTGGATAATCAGAATCTGCAAAAATTAATGGGAGGAGGTCGCCCCCATTTGCTTTGAGAAGCCAAACCGAGGGCAAACTCTCATGATCCCCCATGAAAGCGCATCAGACCAAGGTCATCGAATCCAGAGATGACAAACAGCAAAACCATGCCTAACTGGGGCAAGTGAATCATTTGTACGCCGGACGTTTCTCCTCTGGCAAAATCAATGGATGCAATAACAGAGTCGTCCGCATCAGAATCAAACCCCAAGATACGAATTTGGGTGAATGGTAACCTTGTATCGTTCCAATTTGGTCTTCGAGGACCACGTGCCTAACAGGAGTTTTTACTCATTTTACAGGAAGTAGTTGGCGCTGAAAGCCTCAAATGAAAAGAACGCGCTAACAGGGAGGTGAATAGAATCATCGGCCTTAGAAGTCAGGATTCCAAGAGAGGGTCTTTGATTATAAGACCTGGCGGATGGTAAAAAGTATCGCTCCTACGTCACATGCTTTGACATGCATTTTGATAAAAAAAAAATTTCTTTCCTTGAATAAAAGGAACCTTGAAGAATGGCGCTGGAGTGCGCCCAAAAACACAAATGGATCTCCTCTGGGGCAAACCCTTGAGAAGAATTCGTCGCCCAACCAGATGGGAGATCATGGCCACAAGATGGATGGCCAAATTCTGCAAGCCGCACGTTTGTGTTCAAATGGAAACACAAAGCAAGAACAAGGATGTATCGTTCCAATTTGCCTTGAATTTTGGAAAATCAAACTGACACTTATTGTTTGTGTTTGACAGAGGCTCGCCATCAAGGCAAAATGGATTTTCGCATCCCATGTATTACCCGTTGGAATACATGACCAAGGGTAAATTGTATCGTTCTAATTTTTTGAAAAAATTCGTAAACGTACAATAACATGTTTCTTCCGCATTTTCAGGGATCTCCAGCCGCGGGGGACAGGTAAGTATCCCTTTCCCCAATCCATTGAAGATGTTAAATAAAAAACATAGAGAAAAAAAGAAAAGCTTTCAGAATCTAATGTCTAGAAAAGACATAGAATTCAAACTTCATTGGCATTCATGTTTTTAAAACAGGAGGTTGTCTGAACATGAATAAGAACATGCATGGGGCATCATAAAATCCCCTTTGATGCGTAAAATTTTTGGAGAAAATGAAAGAGATTTTTTCCAATCAATGGTTCAAATTTTTCAAAAGGATGTTTTCTCAAAAGACGAGAGGCAAAGCCTAAATCCAAACACGTCCAACACACACTTGAGAGATGAGTGGAGTGGGCAGATAGCAAAATCTGGGTCTACGGAGGTATGGACCATTTGCAACAATTACATGGGTTGGGACGACGGAGGCATTCGTTTCATATCCCCCAAACACTACAGGTGACCGTTGATAACCCCTTTGAACGGCGGTTTTCATTCTTAACCCTGTCAAGAACCACCCCACATCGGGGCAAAAGGGAGGTGAGTCCAGCGGCATCGGGAGAAAATGGTTAGAAATTTTCTTGCTCGGACTAACATTAATCTTTGTGTGTTGTTTATATGGTAATCCAAATGCCATAGGATGACGAGAAGCATTCATTTCTCTATCCCACACACCATATCCTTTGCACAGCCAAGTTGAGCCTGCAAATTCGTTTCATAAACCCGTTGGTGATCATTGCACATTTCAAGATGAATGCAGCATCACTTCAGAAACGGAAGAGCTCAAGACTAAGGGATTACAAAGAAATTCCTGGGTTTATGGTCAAAGCATGTTTAGACTTTCGATCATATGTCTAACATGATCCCTTGAAGATGAGAAAAAGTGGGATTTCAAAAATAAAAAAAAATGAGAAAATCCCTAGCATCAGAAAAGAAAAAGCAAAGTGCCTGGTAAAAGCAAGGCCGATGCTCGCATAAGCTGTTTGATTGATCCACAATGAAGCCTAGTTGGGAAAATAAGAAATCCCTGAAGGAGCCAAATCCAAAAAGGCTGCTCCCCAAATGGTGCCAAGCGCAGAACAAAGACATAGAGAGAGTCTCTCTCTGAACGCAACAAGAGACGCTCTCTAAAGAATTTGTGCACACCTCAAAAGCGGTTGCACACCTCAAAAATTGAAGATGCAGAATGGAAAAGACATGTGACAAGTTTGCAATGATCACCAATGTCAATCCCCTCATAAATTCTGGGCCAAAAACAAGCCTTTTTCGGTCCCCAATCCTACCAACATCATAACCCTGAAACAGTCTTCTCTGACTAAGACACTTGGGTTAACATATAGCTTAGCTCGAAGAAGTACGAGCAAGACTATTTCTTTCTCATTTTGCAGGGTTCTTGACTTGTAAATCCGGAGCAGATGGTGAAAACTTTCATTCAATGACCTTGACTCAAAAGTGAGTCCCCCTTGAAGACCAATATCCAAGCCCAACATTACGGTCCCGTGGAAGACCTCCCGACCGATCAAAATGTATGCACTGCGAATGAGCCTAAAACCTAGGCACAGGTTAGTAGGGAATTGAGTGCGTTCCCTATAAAAAACCACTATCGCAAAACAGGTGAGAAGACCTCCTTGTCGAGAAATATTCCAATTGATGTTTTGAACAAACTCTTTTTGGAATTATCAAACTGTTGGTCCAGATTTTCCGTGTAAGGGATTTGTGATCACATTTGCATGTTGTAAGAATGCTTTGGGTAACCTCCAGCATCAAAATGCACATTTCATGACTAAAACTTAAGTCATAAAATTTTGTCAATTGGACAATTATTGTCTTCCCAAAGATTATTAACATTTTCTTGGTGAAGAAAAATCTTTCAGGTTTGAACTTTCTGCAGGATACCTGGAGAACCCAGCTCCCAGAATGTCGCCTCAACAGACTAAAGCGAGGCTTTGTCAAAATAAAATCTTTCATTGCTTCAAAACTGAATTCCCAATAAATTTCGGGATCTTTCAAAAGAAGGGGCGAGGATGTGACCCTTTTTTCAAAATTTAGGCAGTCTCATCGGACGTGGAGAACCCTCGTCATGAGACCCCTTTTCAAAAATATCAAACAGCCTCATCGGACGTGGAGAACCCTCGTCATGAGACCCTTTTTCAAAATTTAGGCAGTCTCATCGGACGTGGAGAACCCTCGTCATGAGACCCCTTTTCAAAAATATCAAACAGCCTCATCGGACGTGGAGAACCCTCGTCATGAGACCCCTTTTCAAAAATCAAGCAGTCCTAGCTTGACGTGGAGAACCCTCATCCTAGGATCCCCTTTAAAAAAATATCAAACAGTCTCATCGGACGTGGAGAACCCTCGTCATGAGACCCCTTTTCAAAGCAAAATCAAGGTAGAAACCGCCTGAAGGGTCAAATCAAAGGTAGATACCGCCTGAAGGGTCAAATCAAGGTAGATACCGCCTGAAGGGTCGAACCAAGGTAGATACCGCCTGAAGGGTCAACTCAAGGTAGATACCGCCTGAAGGGTCAACTCAAGGTAGATACCGCCTGAAGGGTCAAATCAAGGTAGATACCGCCTGAAGGGTCAAACCAAGGTAGATACCGCCTGAAGGGTCAACTCATGGTAGATACCGCCTGAAGGGTCAAATCAAGGTAGATACCGCCTGAAGGGTCGAACCAAGGTAGATACCGCCTGAAGGGTCGAACCAAGGTAGATACCGCCTGAAGGGTCGACTCAAGGTAGATACCGCCTGAAGGGTCAAATCAAGGTAGATACCGCCTGAAGGGTCAAACCAAGGTAGATACCGCCTGAAGGGTCAACTCATGGTAGATACCGCATGAAGGGTCAAAACAAGGTAGATACCGCCTGAAGGGTCAAACCAAGGTAGATACCGCCTGAAGGGTCGAACCAAGGTAGATACCGCCTGAAGGGTCAACTCAAGGTAGATACAGCCTGAAGGGTCAAACCAAGGTAGATACCGCCTGAAGGGTCAACTCAAGGTAGATACCGCCTGAAGGGTCAAACCAAGGTAGATACCGCCTGAAGGGTCAAATCAAGGTAGATACCGCCTGAAGGGTCAAACCAAGGTAGATACCGCCTGAAGGGTCAACTCAAGGTAGATACCGCCTGAAGGGTCAAATCAAGGTAGATACCACCTGAAGGGTCAACTCGAAGGTAGATACCGCCATAAGGATCAACCCAATGGTCCGATCCCCCATATGGATCAAAACTTTGACTAATTCCAAATGTTGAAGAAGTTCTTTTCCTAGGTAAGCCTTACTGTAGGCGAACCGCTTATGGTCTAATCCACCATACGGATCAAAATCCTTGGCAAAATCCCAAAGTGTGGGATGCGCCCTTCTCAGGTTCCTGCCAGTTAGGAATCCAATAATGGTATGACCTACCATACAGGTCAGAGCTTAATTTCCCTAGTATATTCTCAATGACGAGTCCTAGGTATCTTCTTGAAAGTTATCGCAGCCGGCAGCATCCGACAGGTGAGCTTCAGGTAAGCCTCTCTCACTCCGGCCCATGTTCAAATTGTTAGAGTAAACCGGGGATTAATTTGACCTTTTATCAAGAGCCTTAAGGATCCGATGTCATAGCATTTCTTCTTTCATTTTCCCTGTTGAGTCGTTTAAGTATCAGGTGTCATCTTGTCTTTGAAAGCAACCTCTACGAGCTCACTCTCAAAGAGGGGCAGCTGTTGACACCTGATTTTTGACCATCTTTTATTGCGATTTTTTTTTAAAAAAAAATAATTAAAAATATCAAAAAAGGTCATAAAATCACAAAATCAACTTTGGAAGCCTTGGCCTAGCCTCGGGGACCAATTTTGAACAAAAAATATTTTTTGGTATTTTATAATATTTTTCGAATTTATTTAATTATAAAAATACCCAAAAAATCAGAAAAATACCATTCGTGGTCAGAAAAATACAAACAATATTCAATAATTTTGTTTTAATTTCCTCTTCAAGTTTGTCACTTTAAATCTTGAAAATTCGGCTTGGGTCACTATGTTCCTTCACAAACATAAACCCGAATCGGGCATGAAAAATCCTTTTCGAGTATTTTAATTTTCAATTCTTGTTTTCTATAAGCTATGACATTGGATTCTAAAGTCTCGAAGTGCAATTAGGTTAATTTACCCTCCAATTTGATCAATTTTAACCAAAAGGGCTTAATTGCATAAAAATCTTTCAATTTAGTCCCCGGTTTCTCAAATGTTGAAATTAAATTTCATACGGGTATACCCACCAAAATTAAACACCTCTACCCAATAGTTTTCATCATGAGGAATCCGTTGGTGGCGTCAATTTTGACAAATGGGTTTGTTTGGACCTTCAATTAAGCAAAAATCAATTTCGGATCCTAAGGGCAATTTGGGGTTTTCACTAAATTTCAATCAATTGATTCACAAATATACCCATATTTGATAGAAAACATGTCAAGGAGTCCGATTATGGTGTCAATTTCATGAAAAGGGGTTAATTCGAGGCCCAATTTGACGAAATTGACCGAACCGGGCCGGTCGGGTCAGGCCCGACCCGACCCGATCCGGACCGGGTCTGCAACTCTGTGTTGCAGACCCACCGCGCCGGCCACCAAGAAAAAAGAGCAGGGGATTCGTGCGGTTGGGGCGATTGTTTAAGAAAAAGAAAGGTAGAACGTGGGGGGAAAAAGGGATGGTCGAGGATGATTTTGGGGACGGTCGGCCACGGCAAAAGGGAGACTGAGCTTTAGAAAAAAAAAAAGAGGGGGGAGGCCGAGAGGAGAGGAGAGGGAATTCGAAGGTCCACGAAGAAAAAGAGAGAAGATGAAATAGAGGGAGGGAAGATCGGTGACTGAATCGAACTGTCGCCGCACCGACGCCTCGCCGTCGCGGCCCTCGACGGACAAGGTCAGTATCACCCTCTTCCCTTCTTTTTGCTCTGTTTTTGGTGCCGCGAACAGGGCTGGTCCATTCGGCTCGATTTCGATCGAGCCAGACTAAAACAGGTAATACCCGATCCTCCTGACGGTATGTATAGGATTATTCAATAGCTATTTTGGTCCGGCATCCCTTGTCGAGCTTCGGCGAAATCATTTTGTGATTTCCCGAGGGTGCATACCATATGCTTGATGAAATTCCAAAAAGTGAGCATGTTTCGGTTGATCCGAGTGGCGACCTGTCGTCACCTCTATTTCACGTTGCCTTGCTCAAAGTCACATTAGGAAGGTTCCCTACGCTTGGTTGCATCATTTGGTTGCATGACTTGAACCGAAAGTGGCCAAACCGAACCTGTCGTCGGTCACGCCGGAGCTCGGAGCTAGGGATTGCCGGCCGCTAATCACTGAAGCTCATGGACCCCAGGTAAGTCTCCCGAGCTATCATACGTATTGAACATGTATCAAAATCATAAGCTAAACAGCTTGTCACACCAAAATCAGTGCTCGCCGGAGGTTGAGGATGTCGTCGGAAGTTTAAAAGTTCGAGTTAATGCGCATATTTTTCTGCTGTGATGTGCTTTTGATATGTCGTAGAAGTCGACAAGGCGGTCATTTTGGCGTTGGTTTCGCGCTTTTTGGACGTCGGAGGGCCGAGATATGGCCCTCCGACGAGGCGCCGGCGAGGAAACGCCGGCGCTGGTCGTCTTCCCCGACGAAGCGTTGACCAGTCAACGCTTGTTGACTGGTCAACGCTGACGTGGCGCTGACGTGGCAGCCACGTGGCGGCCACGTCAGCGCGCGACATTAATAAAAAATATATTTAAAAAAATTAAAAAAATAATAATCCGACGGCTCAGGATGCGCCACGTGTCCAAATCTAACGCGTCCGTTCGAAATCCGTGAAACGGCGCCGTTTTGGTCCTGGGGAAGGCGGGCCGGGCCTGGGTCGCGGGTCCGGGTCGTGGGCCGGGTTCAACCCGGCCCGGATAACAATTTTTAATAATAAAAAATCAGATAATAATTTTAAATAATAAAAAATTCAAAAATCAATAAAAAAAAATGGAAAAACATAAAAAAACTCAAAAAAATTCAGAAAATTCATAACAATTCTAAAAAAATTCCAGAAAATAGGAAATGGCCACATTCAACTGGCCATGACCTGTTCCGGGTCATTTGACCCCCGATCTTTCCAGAAATGACGATTTTGCCCTTTCGGCAAACCGTCTTCCAAAAAAATTCTAAAAAATCCAGATAAATCCCCAAAAATAGGAAATGGCCACAGTCAACTGGCCAAGGCTCATTCCGGGAGTTTTGAACCCCGACCCTCCTTAAAATGACGATTTCGCCCTTTGGGCGAATCGTCTTCCAAAAATTGAAGAAAAATCAAGAAATTCCAAAACAATTCCCAAAAATGGGAAATGGCCACAATCAACTGGCCATGGAATATTTTGGGTAATTCGGTATCCAAGTCTTCCAAAAATTGACGATTTTGCCCTTCGGGCTAATCGCCTCCAAAGCTTCCCATTTTACCCCTGGTCCGTAGTCACACCTTCCTTAAGCCTTTATGGTTATATTAGGAAGTCATTGATCTGAATTTTTTTTTGGTAAGGTAAATTTGTATATACTTTTCAACATGCTAGGTACAAAAGAACCGGTCACAAAAACCATGAACCGAAATTGGCAATGAGAGCCAAGATTGGTTCAACGGTGAACCGGATGCAAAATAACGTCGCTTCACGCGCGTATACCAGAGTGGCCAATACTCTAAAAAAATAGATAATGCCAAACAGGTGGCAAAATAGGGCAGGCGGTCAATGCAATGACCACAGGGTGGGGTACATAGAAAAACCAACCGGTTAAGAGCCGCGAAACTGTTCGCCCAGTAACCAGGCCAAGGCAGGATGGCAGTAATCACCTTCTCCAAAAAAAACACCCGTCAGCCTGGGAAGAGGAGGCCAGCAGCGAAGAAGGTGCACCTGAACAAGCATTGATTCCATCCGTAGCCTAGATGGAACAGAAAGTGCAGCGAAAGTATACAGACTCAAAAGAGAAACAGCCAAGCCCACAGTCTCAACAAAGAATACCATATCTGGGACACGGCCTAAAGAAGTAAAGAACCAGAACCAAAATAAGGAAAAAGTCCAAGCAGTGGCCAAGAATAGAGAAGAAAAACTAGCCATCCAGCCAGCACCAGCTGCAAAGGGAAGATGCAGCAAGGGCATTACTGAGTTAATGGCTTCCTTTAAAACCAGTCTTCCCATTAGGCGCCAACGGCTCATCAAAGGAGCAGAATCCCCTCTTGGGTTGAGTGGTCGCAACAAGAACAAAGTCCAGCACGTGAGCAAAAAATAGTGGGCAATCTCTCGGCCAGCGGGGCAACAATACAAATACCAACCACCAGGTGAGAACAAGGTTGAGTCATGTATGCCAAAAAACCAATACCAATGGCAGTAGTGTATGAGCAGCAAGCAGAAGCAAGAAGAGCAGCCATAGCAACATTGGTACCGGATCTGCTGATTCAAGGGAGTCGAGAGCACCAACCAGTAATCAGCCCAGCTAACATGGGTGCCAAAATACATGGGAACCACAGCCGCACAGAGAGTAGGGGAAAAAGTGCACCACAGCCTCTGTCCGTGAAGTGAGGAGGAGAGGAAGCAGCCATCCAGGAAAGCAGCAATGAAGAGGCCAGAACTAGAGAGCCTGAAGAGGAAATGGGGGCAGCCAACGAAGTAGAAAACAAGAAGAAAATAGCCAATCCATCGCGAATGGAGTATAATACACAGAAAAATCGAAAGCCTCAAAGCATCACTCCAAACAAAGCACAAAAGCCTCCAACACAGCAGCGTAAAGACCATAGAAGTCCACCAAGATAGCATCACAAACAAAACAGGCGGAGGGGAAGTGCAGGCCATAGTAGCCTTAATAAAAGCAGTCAAGCAGAGAGGATACCAAGCAAGTTTGACAGTGGCAAGGCAACAGGGCAGCTTGGATGTCCGCCCTTCTTCTGTCAATGGGGAGAGCAGTGGCCATGTTGTATACCACCCTAACCCGCATTGTGGAGCATAAATCCACCGAGAAACCATAGGTTTAGCAACAGCTGTTGGGCAGAATTCCAAGTGATAGAGATACAGCCTACTGATTTTGTCTATCATAAAAAATAGTAGAAGAAAGGCCCCAATTCCTCTGAATTCTCCTATTCCGGGGATGGTCTCGAACTCGACCCAAAGCAATAACCTTATCTTTGACCATCTTGGTTAGGTGTAGAAGAATAGCCGGTATAAAGAGTTTTTTGTCACGGAATAATATGTTATTCCTCTCCGTCCATATGATATGGCACAACGCCCCTAAAGAAAACCTGGCAATGCGGTGGCAAAAGGAGCGACCGCCAATAGTCCGTTTCGCCCAACAAATAAACTCTTCCCAAGGATAATTCCGCCAAGTCAAAGTACATCTAGCTGCCCATATAGATGCAACGTTACGAGTGACAGAGCAACCAAAGAATAAATGATTAACGGAGTCCGGTCTCAATAGACAAAAAGCACACATCACATCATTAATCCTACGATGTTGTTGTAGCATCACCTGTGTGGGCAGACGTTTATGTGTGGCCAGCCATAAAAGGAATGAATCTCGGGGGGCAAAGGTGTTATCCCAAATAAAGGAATGCCAATGAACAAGTTGACCCTTATGTCTAATAGTATCCAACGCCGAGGATACAGAGAAATCTCCAGAAAGATGGCCATTCCACCTGAATTTGTCCTCTCTATTTTCAAGGAAGCTAGGGGCCGGCCCCAAGAAAGCAAGAAGATCATCCAGGTTGGTTGAGGGTTCCCAATCTGAGTGGTAGAAGTCCCAAACCGAGATGTCGCGTGGAATTCTCAATCGGTAAATATCACCCGCCTCAAAGTGTAGATGAAGAGGTCCCCTTTCATGCCAATGGTCAAACCAGAAGGAAGGGGAATGTCCATTGCCAACCGTCCACTTGAATCGCATGGCAAATTCTTGTCTGAGATCCAGTATTTTCTTCCAGGCCCAGGAACAAATGGTGGGTCTTTTGGCTACCCAAAAGTTTTTGTTTTTCAGGAACGTAGAGTGGATCCATTTACACCACAAAGATTCTCTGTCTGTAAAGAGGAGCCAGATATGTTTTAAAGTCATCGCCTTATTACAATCCTCAAGTCTACGAATCCCTAGGCCTCCTTCGTTCTTGGGTAGGCAAATATTAATCCAGGATACTTTGGCTCCTCCAACACCAAGGTCCGGACCTTTCCAAAGGAACTGTATGAGGATTTGTTCAATTCTATAGAGTACAGACTTCGGTAGCGTGAAGACACTGGCCCAATAAACATGTATGGAGTGCAATACAGACTTTAGGAGATGGAGCCGCCCAGCATACGATAAAAATCTCTGTGTCCACGAACGTGCTCTAGAGGTAATGGCATTAACTAAGGCCTCGCAATCTGATTTCCCCAGACGCGATGCAATAACAGGGACTCCCAGGTAACGGAAAGGTAAGGCGCCTTCCTGAAAGGCAAGAAGCTGGCGAATATGTTCTTTCAGATTGGGCGAGCCTCCTGAAATGAACACTTCACTTTTGTTACGGTTCGGCTTCAGCCCGGCCCAACTAGAGAAGAGATCAAGGCCTTCTTTGAGGGATCGAATGGTAGGCAAATTCCCTTAAGCAAATAGGAGTACATCGTCTGCAAAGAACAAGTGAGATAATCTAGATTCTTTGCATCGCCAAAAGAATTTAAACCCTGGCTGGTTTGTTTTAGATCGAAGAATACCAGAAAAAATCTCCATGACCATGGTAAACAGATAAGGAGAAATAGGGTCTCCTTGCCTAATCCCTCTCTTGCTCGAAAAGAATCCGTGCAATTCCCCATTAATGGCAATGGAAAACTTAGGAGTTGAAACGCATTCCATGATTAACTTAACCAAGGTAGGCGGAAACCGAAAAGCAAGTAGGACCGCTTCCAAGAAACCCCAGTCTAGTGTGTCATAAGCTTTTTGGAAGTCCACTTTAATGGCACACCTCGGGAGATAAGGCACGTGGTGGAAATCCGCAAATAGTTCCTGGGCTAACATGATATTATCACTTATCCTCCTCCCTTCCACAAAAGCAGTCTGGGAAGGCGAAATGATAGAAGGCAAGGTGGCGGCAATCCGATTAGCAATAATCTTGGTGATACATTTGTAAAGCGTGTTACAACACGCAATGGGCCTGAAATCATGCATAGCCATCGCATTGGGAGTCTTGGGGACCAAGGTGAGAATGGTCGAATTGATTTCTTTGCAGAGCCGACCGGTTCTAAAGAAATCTCTAATAGCCAAGCAAACCGAAGGCCCCACTACGTTCCATGAGCCTATGAAGAATTCAACAATGAAGCCGTCCGGCCCGGGTGCCTTGCTTTTAGCCAAGGAAAAGAGAGTGGCTCGAATTTCATTATCCGTCACTGGCTGAGATAGAAGAAGAACCTGCTCATCATCTAGTGGCTTCTCAATGAACTCCTTAATTCAAGAGACATCCGGGCTTGTAGTCAATGGATCCCCATTCAGCAGTGTTTCGAAGTGATGCACAATATGAGCCTGAACCTGCACCGGTTCTGTAATAGTCTCCCCAGCTGAATTTATGATGGATAGAATATGGTTTTGTAGTCTCCTCTTGTTTACAAAGTGGTGAAAGTAGCTTGTGTTTGAATCCCCTTCCTTCAACCACTTAATTCTTGATTTCTGTCTAAAGAAGGACTCTTCTTGAAACCTCAATGTAGAGAAGGTCTGTATAAGTTCCGCTTCCCGATCCACCAGGAGTCGATTAGTAGGGTCATTCACTAGAGCTTCCTGTGTCGCATAAAGAGCTAATCTTGCTTTATCCGTGAGATCCGAAATACATGAGAAAGAGCTCCTATTTAGTTGCTTAAGACGGCATTTGAGAATCTTAAGTCTCATGCATATAATAAACATTGGGGTACCATTGAATGGGGTAGCCCACACCTGGGAGACAATATCATCATATTGTCGCGACCCTCTCGAGATTCGCCATGGGCTCTCGAGGGCTAATGGGCCGTCCAGTATGGTCGGACGCGGGCCTCTCCCAAGGCCCGTTACCCAAATCGCAACGGAGGTATGCGTAGTCGACCTTCAGTGTGGTCTAGTGATATGTGCTAAGTGTGCATGCCATGGAGTCGCCACCAATCATTTTTTGGAGGGTATGATTGGACCACCCTATTGAATAGTCGGGAGTTTCTATTCAATTCTGCGATAACCAGATAAATGGGTTCGGGGACTTAGTTACGCCAACTGTCAGAGTTGACGCCCTTTCGGTACCTAAGTTGACTGAATTTTCTAACCTAAGATTTCATGCAGATGAGTGGAGTACGAATCCTAAATCTAGGAATTCATGCAAATAGGAATGACTATCCTGGCAATCACAATCAATAATAAAAGGCGCAAATCAATGAATCCAAATATGCAAAATAGACACATCAAATCAACATGACACTCATAAGAAGGCTCTATTAACTTAAATAAGTATCAATCAAGCTTAGGAATGATTTAGACATGATTTTACCCATAAGGGGTAAAGTCGTAATTTTGAGACAAAAGGGATGATTTGCCCAAAAAAGGAAAAATCATCATTTCAGAATGAATTCGGAGTAAAACAATGTCAAAAATAGGTTTGGTCACTCAATTGACCCATTTCCTATTTTTTTTGCAATTTTCATGATTTTTTGGAATTTTAGAAACCGATTTACCATTCGAAGGGTAAAATCGTCATTTTCTAAAAATGAGAATGAAATGTGGAAATCCTAGACATAAGGTTTAGCCACCTATCTGGCTCATCGCCAAATTCTAAGCAATTTCCACAATTCATCGGAATATCAAAGACGATTTACCCTTTGAGGGGTAAAATCGTCGTTTTGGATTAAACGGGAGAAAATCCTGAAAAACGACAACCAATCAATTTCTTTTGATCATTTTCAGCCTTGGGAATTTTCTAGAATTTTTTTAGTAATTTTCTGCAATTCTTCTCAATTTTTTGTTTTTCTTTAATTTTTCCATTTTTTTGGCATTTTTGATTTATTAATATTTTTTTATATTTTCAGAAAATATTTTAACAAAAAGCATGTCTTTGACAATAGATAACACTCAACCAGATAAATAAGCTAACCACTAGACTGAAACAAATACATACAAATCAAGTCTATAAATGCAATATTTTAGAAAAATAATCCTGATATACGGATCGAGTACGTAAAACATACCGGATTGGACACCGGCCTTCAATCGCCCAGCCCCAGCCTTCGACCATCCCCATACCCGTTACCTGTCGATCGCCATTAGAATGTCGATAGTCAATTTCACAAATTAAGACTAAAAATTTAAAAAATTAAAAAATTGGACACTGTTCATGCACTGTTCCGACACTGTTCATGCACTGTTCCGACACTGCTCGGACACGGCTCCGACACGTCCGACACGCCCGGACACGTCCCGACACGTTCGACACGCTCCGACACGTTCGACACTCTCCGACACGTCCGGACACTCTCCGACACGTTCGACACTCTCCGACACGTTCCGACACGTCCGGACACGCTTCCACACGCTCCGACACGTTCGACACTCTCCGACACGTCCGGACACTCTCCGACACG
This sequence comes from Rhodomyrtus psidioides, assembly GCA_021437785.1. Taxonomy (NCBI): domain Eukaryota; kingdom Viridiplantae; phylum Streptophyta; class Magnoliopsida; order Myrtales; family Myrtaceae; genus Rhodomyrtus; species Rhodomyrtus psidioides. The sequence goes on along the minus strand of JAILYB010000289.1, from coordinate 2,181 downwards.
TTCGACACTCTCCGACACGCTCCGACACGTCCGGACACGTTCCGACACGCTCCGACACGCTCCGACACGTTCGACACTCTCCGACACGGCTCGACACTCTCCGACACGTCCGACACTCTCCGACACGCTCCGACACGTCCGACACGTCCGGACACGCTTCGACACGCTCCGACACGTTCGACACTCTCCGACACGTCCGGACACTCTCCGACACGTCCGGACACTCTCCGACACGTTCGACACTCTCCGACACGCTCCGACACGCCCGACACGTCCGGACACGCTCCGACACGTCCGACACGTCCGGACACGCTTCGACACGCTCCGACACGTTCGACACTCTCCGACACGACTCGACACGTCCGACACTCTCCGACACGCTCCGACACGTTCGACACTCTCCGACACGGCTCGACACTCTCCGACACGTCCGACACTCTCCGACACGCTCCGACAAGCTCCGACACGTCCGGACACGCTTCGACACGTTATGACACGGCTCGACACTCTCCGACACGCCCGGACACTCTCCGACACGTCCGGACACGCCTGGACGCGGGGACCGAGCGGGGCACGGCCGAAACGGCTAAATCGACGATCGGCGGACGACGGCTGACTTCGGGATCGATGACAGAGGTTTGAGGGAACGTCGGGGCGGAGGAAAACAGAGCACGGAGGCTTCAAGCCGCGTTGGCTCGCGGGTTTCTCAACTTTGCGGCGGCTCGGGTCTTCGGATCTAGCGGCTCGAAGCGATAGCGGCGGCAGCGAGGTGGTGGTGCGGTGGTAGCTGGCTCGACGAAGGAGGCCGAATGTGTGGTGGCCGGAAGTGGTGTCGGTGAGGTGGGGAGGTTTCACGAAGAAGAAGAAAAAAATCAAGAAGAAGAAGCTACGGGAGAGGAAGAAGAGGAAGGAGGAGAAGAAGATGAAGTCGCGGGGGGAGAAGAAGCCAGCGACGGATGAGGGAAAAGGTGAGTGAATAATAATAAAAAATAAAATAATAATAAAATAATAATAAAATAAAATATTAAAAAGTAAGAATAATAATAAAATAATCAAAAGGAAAGACAAAATGATTAGTTTCCTTTTCCTTTTGAATGATGATGTTTTCACTCCTTTTCCTTTTAATCATTACTAATATTTTTGCCAGATTCAATTTTATGGTGATCAGAAAACACCTAAAATCAAACCTGAATTTTACTATTTATGAGGTTAGAAAATAGATAAAATAAAAATAAAAATACCGACTATTTTTATATATCTTTGTGACCTCAAATATTATTTTTCTTGATTTTCTTGATTTTCTTTTTCTTTTTTTCTTTTTTTTTTGTATTTTTCGAAAATATATATAAAAAATGAAAATTATGAAAATTATTTTTTTGGTCAAAATGGTTCATTTAGCTTGGCTAAGGTCACCAAAATTGATTTTTCAATTTTTTCAACTTTTTATGGATTTTCTATGAATTTTCAAAATTAAATTAAAAAAAAAAAGTTGATCAAAATTTAGGTGTCAACACATATGAAGGATGAGAAGTCCAGTAATTGAAGAATTTAAAAGGCTTCTTCGAGATAGGCGGAGATATAATCTTGATCACCATAGGGGTATGATCAGAAATTCCGGGCGGCAAGAAAAATGCTTCGGAAAATGAGAAGGAGGCACTCCATAAATCATTGACCAGCACCAGATCAATCTTACGCTGTTTCCTTGCTGTACTAGAGGAAGTAGCCCAAGTAAATCTGTGGCCAATATATCTAAGATCATCTAATCCAGCTTGATTTAGACAATCATCAAATTCATCAAAGGACGGGATCCAGGGAGTAGAGCTTCCCATTCTATCCGATTGGTTTCGGATAGCATTGAAGTCTCCGGTGACCACCCATGGGTCTTGGCAATTACTAAGGTGAATAAGCTCAGTCCATAGGGGCTTTCTAGCGACAAAGGAGTGTTCGCCATACACCACAGATAAGAGACAGGTCTTATCCATAGCAATCAAACGAAGCCGCGCATGAATAAGTTGATCCGAGCAAGAGAGAATAGTGCAATCAATATCCTGGGGGTTCCACCCCAACCAAATTCTACCACGAGGTGAGTATTCATAGTTGGCTATCCACCTCCAACCAGGCAACAAATTATTAGAAATACTCACAAAGTTATGTTCTTTGATCTTTGTCTCCAGAATTCCA